>OY723244.1:1117200-1304200 GCA_963210315.1 Rhynchopus euleeides
AAGTGCCGCCTTGATATTCTTGTTGGATAGAACCCTCATATCACACCCTCAATCAGCTGACGAAATTTTGAGAAATTTTGAGAAATTTTGAGAAATTTTGAGAAATTTTGAGAAATTTTGAGAAATTTTGAGAAATTTTGAGAAATTTTGAGAAATTTTGAGAAATTTTGAGAAATTTTGAGAAATTTTGAGAAATTTTGAGAAATTTTGAGAAATTTTGAGAAATTTTGAGAAATTTTGAGAAATTTTGAGAAATTTTTTTTTTGGTGGGCCGGTTTTTTTGTGGGCCGGTTTTTCCTAGGGGGGATGAGGATGAGTCCTCCGGATGTCCTGTTGTCCTATGGCTGCTTGGTGGGGCTAGCGCAGCAGGTTCTTCTTTTGCTTCACCGGCTCTTCGCTTGAGTCCTCCGGACACCCCCCCCCCCCCCCCCCTTTCCCGTTTGGTCCCAGCCAAAACCCGGTTTTTTCCAGCCAAGAGCCAGACGTTCACTACCGTGGCCTCCGGCGGCTGGGGGGCTCCGCCCCCCAGACCCCCCATGTAGCGTGTGCCTGTCTAGTACCCAAGCCCTTGTGCTTATATGGCCGTGGCTTCGGAACACATGTTCCAAAAGCCATTACGGGATATCATGGGGGTGCCTGCGCATCCTGTCGTACTGTGGCTGCTTGGTAGGGCTAGCACTTCGGAACCGTGTCATTGGGACCTGTGGTCCGGCATATGGACTCAGCAAACTGTCCACAAACCACCATTGAGGCCAACAAGGCCCTCTCGGTGGCCTGACGCAGCCGGGCCTTCCGCGATTTTTTGCGATTTTTTGCGATTTTTTGTGCGGGCTCCACCAGCGAGGAAGTCCCTCCCTCGTCTGTGATGGATAGCGACACGACGGCTGCGGCTGCGGTAAAACGCACCGCCATCGTTCTGGACGCCTCCGACGAGGACTCGATGGGGCAGGATGCCGTGAAACGCACCGCCATTTGTTTAGATCACTCTGACGAGGGCCCGTCCCTCTGGGGGGCTGGGATAGTGTGTGTGCGACAGCCAGAGTGGGACATGTGTGCGTCTCTTCTTCTTCTTTGGCCGGGCGTGATTGAGCATTTGGCTCTTCACTGCCCCGACGATCAGCCCAGTGAGGGCGAGTTGGGTTCTTCTGCGGAGTCATCTGCGCTGACCCCACGCGAATTTCCTGGTTTTCTTTTCTCGCCTTCCCCTCGAATGAATACCCCTGCTTCCCCTACCCCGCGTAAGATGGGTGCAGAGCACGTTACGCTTGATGCGGATGAATCGTCGGGCTCCCAGCCTGATGATGCTCGTCTCGCTCCACCAGCAGACACAGCACCGCTTCCGGCGCCCTCTCCGGCTCCGGAGCTCGTGCTGCACACAGACCTGCTGGACGGGCTACAGACCCCGCAGACGGGCTCGCCGCCCCTCCCAGAGAGCGCCACGCAACGGAGATCTCCGAGCCCTTACGTGGGGCGCCGCCTTCCTTTCTCTCCCTCTCTCCCCTCTGAGTCCTCGGTACCCCGCGCGCAGAAGCGGGTAGCACCCATACAGGAGACAGGCGCATCTGCCCTGGGGCAACGCTCCTTTAACAACAGAAGAGTAGAACCTCAACCCCCCGTGTCCCCTGGTTCACCGATTTCAGCGTCAAGCCTTCGGCCTGACGAGGATAGTATCATGCCCCCATCAGAACTTGCTTCCCCCCTTCCTCTCTCGCCTGCACCTTCCCTTGTTGTGGATGACTCGCCGGGCTTTCAGCCCGTCGACACTCGGCTTAGTCCCCCATCAGACACTGTGTCACCCCCACCACCCTCTCCATGTCAGGAGCCCCTAGTGCCTTTAGACCCTGCAACCCCCTCTCTTCCCGACTGGCAGGCAGAAACGCCGTCTCACCAGGGGAGCGACACGCTCTCCCACGAGTGCACGTCGCCGAGCCCTTGCGTGGGGCGTCGACTTCCTTTCTCCCCTTCCTCCCCTTCTGAGTCCTCGGTTCCCCGCGCGCAGAAACGTGTAGCGCACATGCGGGAGGCAGACGAATCTGCCCTGGAGCGATGCTCGTTTCATAACAACAGAGCAGGTTTTCCTTCCTCCCGCACGATCATCAGCACAGCTAGATCAGGCGTGCCTTCCCCTTTCCCACGGGCCTCACAAGCCTTGCGCTTCTTGGAGCGCAAGACACGTGCTGTCCGTCCTTCTCGTTCACGTTTCCTCCAGAAGCGGGTGTTGCGTGCGGTTCCGAAGCGCACCCGCTGCATCCCCTCTCCCACCATCTTTCGTTCGGCGGCTATTCCGCGCTCTTTTCAACGCGTCGTCGCGAAGATTGCGCCTCAGTATCAGCAGGCGCAATCTCCGGCTTCCAGTGTGTGTGTGTCCCCCCTCCTTTACAGCGCAACGAGGAGGAGAGCGAAACCGTGTGGTGTCACGTAGAGCAAGAGTAGGATAGCGGGCCCGGTTCCTCACGGTATGGTCCTTCGGGGCCAGGCTGCGATGCCAGCACGCTAACCCAAATTGCAATACGATTTTTTGTAAGCACATGATGCAACTCTGCCAACGCACACAACTCGGTAAGCCGTGGCCTGCCGAGCGGCAGGACCGAGTGGGGTGCCTCTCCTCCGTCGGCGCAGGGGAAGTATGGGGCGGCGTCGTCCCCAGACCCATCTTTGCCGGTGGCGCTGAGACGATCACCGCCATTGAGAACAGCGCCAAACGTGCCGCGCGGGTCCAGAAGGGCGACCTGACCTGGGGTAGTGACGTATACCCAGACTACACCGGGATTAACAGAGCAGGGCGTGCCGCAGCGTGGGAAACCCCCGGGCCTGGACCGACCCGTAGCGCCTCTCCAGTGCTTGTACCTGATCACCTGGCCATACACGACAAGACGCGGGTCTGCAACGCGCACTCAAAACCTAGGTGCGACCTCTGCGAAGGCCAGGAGCGCAACTACCAGACGCATCTGGAAGCGTGCTGTCGCGCGCACCACTCGCATGACGACGGCCTGTCTGTACGGTGCTGCAAGAAGCACAAGATGACGAGGTGTGGTGCATGCGCCAAGGCGGAAACCTGCTGCGAGGCGGGGCACCACGAACCCCCCACTGACGAGGACAGCGAGATGTGCTCTGCTGATGATGACGGCAGCGGCGATGGGCACTCCGCGGGTGGCCCCTCGAACGGCGGCAACGAGGAGGTGGACTCCTGCGACGACAACGACGCGGATGGGGACAGCCCCCCTGCCGCTGGGGGCGGAGACGGGGATGCCGGCCTCAGCGAGCGCGACGAGGCCGCCGACGCGCCCTCGGCGGCCGCCGACGATGATGATGATGGACCCCCATCTGAGGGATGTGAGACCGCACTGGGACAGGTTGCCACTGAGAGCGCCGCCAGTTATGTTTATGAGAGTGGCCCAGTGCCAGAGAGGGTGGAACCCCCCTGTTCGGATGTGTCTTCTCCTGGTGTGGACGAGGTTGTGGCATGCTGCGACCTCGAGCTACCGCCAGCCCCTTCTCTCTCTTCCCTGCCTCTTCCTAGCTTGCTTAAGAGGCTGGCTGACGTGCGGGACGTGGCTGATGCCGCGCCTTTCAATAAAAGACAAGCTACCTGCACCGTAGTCAGCTCCTTGAGTGGCCCTTGTCCTGATATCTCGTCGCTTAGACCTTTCCCCAACGTGGCATCCCCTCCCCCTTTGCCGGAGAACACCCCACCTCCCTTTCGTCTTGTCACTGACCCGGGTACACAGACAACCGGCGGGCTCGGCAAATCAACAAAGGTGCTTTCATCAAAGCGCACTGCCCAGTCGTCGCAGTCTGAACCTGGATTCACCTTCCTGCCCCCTCATGTCCCATCTGCCGCAAAGAGAGAGGCGGATGCCCTTGGCGCGCCCGACATCCCGCCACCGGGAAAAACGCCTGCAACTTGCGCAACGGTTAGCGCCTTGGACGTCCGGCCTTTCCCAGGCTTACTTCCCCTACCCCTCTGCAAGGGTACTCATTGCCCCTCGTTCCTCTCACCCCGCCCCCTGGGCGCCCCTGTTTCGAAAACAAAGGCCGTTGGGCAATCTGACTCGAAACCTCCAGCAGTGGCTACCGGCTTCCTGTTTGATGCGCCAAGCAGGCCACTCACTACAGCTAAAGTCAAGGCATGGAGGTGGTTACTTCCCCCTTGCGCGATTGACCCCATTCCCCACAAGGTTCGTCTGTCGAAGATCCATCGGCAGAAACGTTTCCGAGCCCGGGCTTTCCCTTTTGACCCCCCCCGCCAGATCAGGCGTTCATCAGACTTCCTTCCCAGTAAGTGGAAGGTCCCGCGCTATTTTCAACGCGCGGCCGAGGTATCACCCTCCGAGCTTCATTCGGTGGAGCCTCCGACCTTCAGTGTTCACGTGCCTTTCCCTATTTTAACAAAAGAAAGGAGCAGATCGCGCCCGTGTGGTGTGACTTAGTAAATGACTTGGATAGCGTATCAGTTCTCGTGCGTCGTCTTTCGTAGACGTTCTGTACGATGCGGATCCGCTAATCCAACATACACGGTGGACTCCAGCGGCCCTAGCGGGAGTCTGGGAGCGGGAGTCTGAGAGGGTGTCAAAGACTCCCGCTAGCGGGAGTCCAGACTCCCGCTAGGGGGAGTCTGACTCCCCCTAGCGGGAGTCTTTTCACCTATTTTCATCCATTTTTCCCATGATATAGTTACAGTCTACTGGCGTGGGGGGTAAAATCATGCGGGGGGAAGGTGGAAGAGGGATGGGGAGGGGCTTGTTTTGCTTCTGTCAGTTTCCCCGGACTCTGGACTACCTACCTATCCTCCTGGTAGCGGCTGCACCTGCGGAGGTGAGCGGTTAGAATTTGAGGTGTCAAAGTGCGGCCGTCGCCTGTCGTAGTTGTGTTACACCTTGGGCAAGACAAACCATCCTGCAGGCTTTCCTCATCTTCTTCGTCAGAACTGTCATCCCCCTCCTGCTGTGCGCGTTGGTCAAGCGTGCTCAAAGTCGCCTCGGATGACACGAATGGTGTGAAAGTCGCCCCCAGCGGGATTGGCATTTTGCACAAGCAGAGCGATAATTTGCGGTGTCCTTCGGGGAACCGGAACAGGAAGTAGGGCGCGCTGCTGGGTTCAACGAAGTCCTGTGTGTTGCAGTGCACAAACCCCTTCTGCAGCTGTGTCAACTGTGTGCAAAGAACATACACAGCCAATCTATGAGCGTGTCGGGTGTGCAGACACGGACACAGAATGACTTCTCTATACCCGAGGATCCCGTCCTGCGACAGGTGCGCAACCTTCCAAGGCATGCCCGATTCGCGCCGCTTCTCTTCTGCCATTGCAAGATCTCTCTCGTAAGTTGCGGAGCTGGCGATTGTAACGGCATCTTTCTTGCGATGTCCGTTCTCTGCTTCTTCAAATTCGTCGTTGTTCTGCAGAGGCACTGCATCTTCTGGAGCCCACCAATGATGGAGACTGTGTACGTAGGCATTGCGTGTTGATCCCTTTTCGGCATGCTCCATCAACCAGTGAAATATATGCCCTGAGATCCGAGCACGCAAGAAGGGAATCCGGGCTGACTCATCCTTGCATCCCCAGAAGCGCCAGGGGATGTCTGCATACCGGAAATGCATGAGGTCTGCAAGGGAGACAAAGAGGTAGCGGAACAAGCCCTTGTAGGTGGTGTCCTGTGACATGGCAAGCACGACCTTCCGGAACTGAGCACCTGTCCCATTCTGCGACACATTCAGTGCAAGGTTTGTACAGGTCTTGTCGAATATTTTTTTTGTTGTCTCATCCAGTACCCTGATCAGCCGCATGGCGAGCCCCTTGCAGTCATGGAGTGCTGGGGTGACGTAGCGGGCATTGGGAAGCACACCTGCCAAGAGGGAGGGGTAGCCAGCCTCTTTCATCTCAGAGAGAGTCAGGTGCGGGTATCGATGCACCTGTTGATACCAGCGTTCTTCTGGGATGTCGCACAGTGAGCATCGGTGCCCTCGCCCCCCGCATCGCCTCATTGTTGCCCACTGCTCAGCATGGTCGGCGGTTATTCTTGCTATGGACACACTCGCGACATGCACCCCTCGGAAGATTTTCGCTTTGTGCAGCCTCATGATCTGTTGCAGCAACGCGTGATTTTGGAACAGCTTGTGATCACCTTTCGGAAGGTCTGAGAAAGTAATACCCGGCGCAGTCATCGTGTTTTCGGGATTGATGACCCCGAGAGACAGACGGACACGTGCGTTATCGGAACGTAATGAATTACGTGGCGTGTATCCGTCCGTGTACATGACGCCGAGAAGTGGCACGCTACACTGCATTGTCGATGATTCTCCCGCCTCTTCTTCGAGGAACTCAAATGCCCCGAGCAAACCACGGGAAAGGCGCCATTCAACACGTTCGCAGGCAGGCTTCTCCATTTCGCGGAGTCGCTTTCGTGACACACCCAGGTTCTCACCAACACGCTCCTTATGAAGCTGGTTGACCTTGGCGAGTGTCCGTTGAGACATCCGAAGGGCATGCCGGTTGGCAGCAAGAGTCTCCCCGACACTCTTCGCTTCATTTGCATTCGACATGGTTCGATGGCATGGGTCTTGAAAATACCCCCTGTGACACCTGTGAGAGCGAGTGTGAGTGGAGCCGAATAAGGTTGCAACACACACACCACGTCAGATGTAGCCAAGCGAAAAAACTGTCGATGTTTTGGAGTGTGGGGTTTGTGGCTTCCATGACAGTCTGATCATTCAACTTCCGCAGGCTGATGCACAGCCAGCTTCCCTCAGAGGGTGTCCATGTCGTCCTCCTCCACTGTGATGGCCTGCGGGATGCTCGGAGGGGCTTCTTCCTCTGTGTCGGGGACCTCAGGCTGTGCGAGGTCGATCCCCAGCAGGTCCTTGTACCTCCCCACGGTGGAGGTGTTGGCCTGGCCTGAGCCGGTCACCGTGGCGCGGGGCTGTTCCAAAGGAACGGTGACCTTCCACAGGGCCAACTGCCCCTCCACCTGCTCGCAGGTGATGGGCTCGCCATCGGCAGGGCACCTGGGGAGGAAATAGGTGGCGGTGTATGTGCCGCTGGGGATTGTCGAACCCTCGTGGACCACGCGAAGACACGTCAGCGACACCTGCAGGCCTGTCACTGAAAACTCAACCCGGGTCAACAGCCCCTCGAGCATCACCACATGCACGTTGGCTGCCCCAGGCAACGGGGTGACCACCGGGAAGTGCTGCATCACATTCTTCGTCGTAGTATCCTCCTCCTGCTGCACGGCAGTGTACACGTTGTTCATCTCGACCTCCTTGTAGGCCGGGGCAAGCGCAGCAAGGACCCGCTGGTACAGCGGATTCTTCTTGTGGCCCTCCTCCGCCCAAGCCAAGGGCATCTTTGGCTTGAGGGTGACACCCACCAACTTGGTGTCTTGCACCTTCCCGCGCTTCACCTCAACCCTGTAGGTGGCGGGGAGGGTGCCGTCCTTCTGCATCATCTCGACCTCCCTCACAGCGAGCTTGTCCATGTCAGGGAATACGGCGGTGATGGCGTTGGCCACCTGGGGGCTGTGCTTGTTGATCTCCTTGCCGGTCAACACCGTTGCTAGGAGCCTTCTAATGGATCCCAGTGTCAGCACACTTCCCCCTTTTTTAACGAGGAAGGCCGTGCAAAAATCAGCCACAATGTTCGTCGCCTCCGCAGCCTCGGGACTCTCTGCGCTCTTCTTCTTCTTACTCGACTTCGCCGCCGGCTTCGCTGCCACCTTCACTGCCGGCTTCGTTGTCGTCTTCCCCATTTTTGTGAATCAGGTCTGCGAGCTGGGATGGGTGGAAACGTCCGTTTGGTGTGTGTGTGTGTGGCTGTACTTCAGTGACGAGTGCCACATTGCATAGGTATCATGGGAAAAATGAGTGAAAATAGGTGAAAAGACTCCCGCTAGGGGGAGTCAGACTCCCGCTAGCGGGAGTATAGACTCCCGCTAGCGGGAGTTGGACTCCCCCTAGTTGAGACTCCCGAAAAGGGTTACCCTACCCCCGCTGGAGTCCACCGTGTAGCAAACGATTTTTTGTGAAATTTTGTGAAATTTTGAGAAAATTTGACAAAATCCCTCATATCACACCCTCAATCAGCTGACGAAAATTTGAGAAATGCGTTGCTGTCCGTTCTGTTCCGTGCGATCGAGCAGCGTGTGCCCCAGGTCGAGACGCAGTCCTTTGCCGATGATGCGACGCTGATTTCGCAGGTGGATGAGGCGTCGGTGCAACAAGCTGTGGATGTCGTGGCTGGCTTCTGCGAGATGACCGGTATGGCGCTGAACGTCAAGAAGACGATCGCGATGGGTATACCTAAGGGCTCCTCTGCAGTCCGCAGAAAGCGCCCCTACATAGGCACCCTTGGGATAGGCGACGCCACGTTCCCTACGAAGAAGGCCGCCCCGATCCTTGGGGCAAAGACCTGCATCTCGGACAAGCTGAGGGAGAGGCGCAACAACGCCAAGCTCGGTTCGTGCGAACAGCTCCTGCACCGCCTACCGTCCTCTCCGCTGGGCACCAGACAGCGGGGTGAGATTGTTGCAAGCAACGTGGTGTCGCGCACGATCCACGGAGGATCCTACGCGCCGGTGTCTGACACGGCGATGAAACGGCACAGGAGTAAGCTGACGACCGGGATCATCGGTGTGAAGCACCCGTCGCGAAGTGTCGGTGCAACGCTCTCCATCATCAACAAGAGCCACCTCACCGACCCCGCGACTGCGAATGCCTACACCATCCTCCGCACCCTCTTCGACACGTGCTCGCGGAGGCCTGGGCTGGTGAGTCGCCTGAACTCCATCAAGGAGAAGTACGAGGACCACGACACGCTATCCCCGAAAGATGCCCTCGGCCCAGTCGGTATTGCGCTGCATACTGCCCTGCCCGCGGCGGGCCTTGACTGGGGCGACAACATTCTTGATTGCGCGCTGGGAGAGATGAACTTGGTGCAGGAGGACCGCTCATCCCGCAACCACGCCCTGCGAGAGCAACTGCGCCGGCACGCCTGGCGGAAGCTCGCCGAATTTCGCCCCTCCTTCGCTGGGATCGAGAATGGTGTTGACTACCTCAGGACGAATGAGCTGCGCCTCACCACCAAAAACCCCATGATGGCCCATGCTCTGACGGTGATTCTCATCGGAGGCATCTTCTTCGCGACGCGCTGGGGCCGCAACAACGCCTACGTCTCTGGTGGTGAAAGGGATGATGCCTCAGACGCGCTCTCCTCCCCTCCAGACCCGTCCGATGAGGGCGCGGCGACGCAGGAAGAAGAGTGCGAGGAGGATGAAGAAGCCGAGGAGTATGAGGAAGCGGAGTCGGAAGACGCTGCCTCGGAGGCCGATGACGACCCTGATGCTGCCTCCCCCCATGCTGAGAACGCAGATCCCCCTCCTGAGAAATGCGTACACTGTGCGGACGTGCTGGACGACACACCAGACCACCTCTGGTGGGTGTGCAGTGCCTTCGACTGTGTCCGGTCTGAGCCCCAATTCGCGCCTCTACTTGCCGCGGACCGCTCTGACTGGCCCCCGTGCCTTGCGCGCTATGGCGTCGTGCCGGAGGGATTCGACGTCGACGTGACGCTGCTCCACACGCTGATGGGTCGCATTGTGCTGAAGCGTTGGGAACTGGAGGCGAAGAGCCGTGGTGCAAAGCCCCTCGTCCACCCCTGGACAGCCGCCCTCTCGCTGCCTGCGGAACCTCATGACTTTGACTTCTCCCGCATCCCCGATGTACCTCCGGGCGAACGGATCTGGAAGAAGGCTGACATTGCGCTCCTGCGTGCCTTCACTGGTTGGCTGAAGGCCCTGCGCTGGACGGATAGGGGCGTAGTGTCGAACATTGAGCTCGCTCTCGACTTCGAGGTGTACACAGGCATGCAGCTCCCCCGGACGACGGAAGGGACCAGCGACCTCCCCCTCCCGCCACTCAGGGAGCGTGGACGTGTCCTATGGACGTTGATGAAGCACATGATGCAACTCTGCCAACGCACACAACTCGGTAAGCCGTGGCCTGCCGAGCGGCAGGACCGAGTGGGGTGCCTCTCCTCCGTCGGCGCAGGGGAAGTATGGGGCGGCGTCGTCCCCAGACCCATCTTTGCCGGTGGCGCTGAGACGATCACCGCCATTGAGAACAGCGCCAAACGTGCCGCGCGGGTCCAGAAGGGCGACCTGACCTGGGGTAGTGACGTATACCCAGACTACACCGGGATTAACAGAGCAGGGCGTGCCGCAGCGTGGGAAACCCCCGGGCCTGGACCGACCCGTAGCGCCTCTCCAGTGCTTGTACCTGATCACCTGGCCATACACGACAAGACGCGGGTCTGCAACGCGCACTCAAAACCTAGGTGCGACCTCTGCGAAGGCCAGGAGCGCAACTACCAGACGCATCTGGAAGCGTGCTGTCGCGCGCACCACTCGCATGACGACGGCCTGTCTGTACGGTGCTGCAAGAAGCACAAGATGACGAGGTGTGGTGCATGCGCCAAGGCGGAAACCTGCTGCGAGGCGGGCCACCACGAACCCCCCACTGACGAGGACAGCGAGATGTGCTCTGCTGATGATGACGGCAGCGGCGATGGGCACTCCGCGGGTGGCCCCTCGAACGGCGGTGACGAGGAGGTGGACTCCTGCGACGACAACGACGCGGATGGGGACAGTCCCCCTGCCGCTGGGGGCGGAGACGGGGATGCCGGCCTCAGCGAGCGCGACGAAGCCGCCGACGCGCCCTCGGCGGCCGCCGACGATGATGATGATGGACCCCCATCTGAGGGATGTGAGACCGCACTGGGACAGGTTGCCACTGAGAGCGCCGCCAGTTATGTTTATGAGAGTGGCCCAGTGCCAGAGAGGGTGAAACCCCCCTGTTCGGATGTGTCTTCTCCTGGTGTGGACGAGGTTGTGGCATGCTGCGACCTCGAGCTACCGCCAGCCCCTTCTCTCTCTTCCCTGCCTCTTCCTAGCTTGCTTAAGAGGCTGGCTGACGTGC
Source organism: Rhynchopus euleeides (assembly GCA_963210315.1). Classification (NCBI taxonomy): domain Eukaryota; phylum Euglenozoa; class Diplonemea; order Diplonemida; family Diplonemidae; genus Rhynchopus; species Rhynchopus euleeides. The sequence goes on from OY723244.1 coordinate 1,128,169, forward strand.
GGGACGTGGCTGATGCCGCGCCTTTCAATAAAAGACAAGCTACCTGCACCGTAGTCAGCTCCTTGAGTGGCCCTTGTCCTGATATCTCGTCGCTTAGACCTTTCCCCAACGTGGCATCCCCTCCCCCTTTGCCGGAGAACACCCCACCTCCCTTTCGTCTTGTCACTGACCCGGGTACACAGACAGCCGGCGGGCTCGGCAAATCAACAAAGGTGCTTTCATCAAAGCGCACTGCCCAGTCGTCGCAGTCTGAACCTGGATTCACCTTCCTGCCCCCTCATGTCCCATCTGCCGCAAAGAGAGAGGCGGATGCCCTTGGCGCGCCCGACATCCCGCCACCGGGAAAAACGCCTGCAACTTGCGCAACGGTTAGCGCCTTGGACGTCCGGCCTTTCCCAGGCTTACTTCCCCTACCCCTCTGCAAGGGTACTCATTGCCCCTCGTTCCTCTCACCCCGCCCCCTGGGCGCCCCTGTTTCGAAAACAAAGGCCGTTGGGCAATCTGACTCGAAACCTCCAGCAGTGGCTACCGGCTTCCTGTTTGATGCGCCAAGCAGGCCACTCACTACAGCTAAAGTCAAGGCATGGAGGTGGTTACTTCCCCCTTGCGCGATTGACCCCATTCCCCACAAGGTTCGTCTGTCGAAGATCCATCGGCAGAAACGTTTCCGAGCCCGGGCTTTCCCTTTTGACCCCCCCCGCCAGATCAGGCGTTCATCAGACTTCCTTCCCAGTAAGTGGAAGGTCCCGCGCTATTTTCAACGCGCGGCCGAGGTATCACCCTCCGAGCTTCATTCGGTGGAGCCTCCGACCTTCAGTGTTCACGTGCCTTTCCCTATTTTAACAAAAGAAAGGAGCAGATCGCGCCCGTGTGGTGTGACTTAGTAAATGACTTGGATAGCGTATCAGTTCTCGTGCGTCGTCTTTCGTAGACGTTCTGTACGATGCGGATCCGCTAATCCAACATAGCAAACGAAAATTTGAGAAATTTTGTGAAATTTTTTTTAGCAAAAATATGTCCAAGGAATTTTGGAGGATACCGAAAGTTGCCCGACCCCCTGAACACCCCACAATCATTAATTTCCCGACTGTTGGTAGCAGAGGTAGGCTAACCTTGAGTGTTGTGTCCCGCATCCGGTTTCCCAGACGATCCCAGTTGGCCAGCGTATCTCCCCCCCTCCCCGACAGAGCCCGCCCCCCCTCTCACCACCCCTCGCTGTGACACCCAGACCCTCGGCGTGCCACCATGGGCCAGCTGTGCTGCTGCGGAGAGGCGGAGCACGAGAACGGCGACGTGCTGGTGAACGGGCGTATCCTCGGCCTTGGTGAAGAGCCTGCGGCCGAACCGGGCACCGAGCAGGACAAGGACGCGATGCGTAAGGCGAAGAAGCGGAAGCGCCGCTTCGACAAGCTGCAGCTACTGCAGCACGCGCTGGAGGCGGGCGCGCTGGATGAGGCAGACTGCCAGAAGGCGCTGCGGCGCCTGCACAGCGTGACTGGTGAGGACGCCACTAACCCCGAGCTGAAGGCGACCCTGCCCGAGAGCCTCGACTGGTTCACAGCTCTGCTCGAGGTGATGTGGCCCAGCATCCGGAAGTACGGCGAGAAGGTTGTCTTTGAGATGGTCCAGCCGCTGATCCAGCGCGCTCTGCAAGGCACGCCCATCTCCTGCGAGCTCCTGGAGTTCGACCTCGGCAGTGCATCGCCCGCCTTCGGCCCCATGGGTGCCCGCAAGGTTGAGGGTCTTGACGGCGCTCCCGACGGTGGTGTCGAGCTGAGCTTGGGCATCAACTACGCCAGCAACCTCAAGGTGAAGCTGTCCACCACGGCCGGAAATGTGGGGGTGCAGAACGTCCGGTTCACGGGGGTCCTGTTCATCTGGTTCCGCCCGTTCATCGATGACGCCCCGATTGTGGGCGGTGTGCAGGTTGCGTTTGTCAACCCGCCGCAGGTGGACATCGACTTCACGGGTGTGATCGGCGGGTCGGTCGAGGCTCTGGGGCTGTGCGGCACAATCCGGAGTGTCATCGACAGCAGCCTGGCTGCGGCGGTGGTTGTGCCCAACTTCATCTCCGTGCCGCTGCACCCGAGTGTCAACGTCGCGAAGCTGCGCTGCCCGCAGCCGGAGGGGATCGTGCGCATCAAGGTCCTGTCGGCGACCAACCTGCCTGCGGCAGACCTGGGCGGGGGTGTGGACCCTTTCGTCAAGCTGCGTGTCGGAGCGCAGACCTTCCAGACCAAGGTGGTGAAGAATGACAGCTGCCCGAAGTGGGACGAGACGTTCGAGTTCCTCGTGTACAACAAGGAGCAGCTGCTGGTGGTGGATGTGTACGACTCGGATGTCATCAAGTCCGCCCTTGTCAAGATGGACAACGACCTTGTCGCGAGGTGTGTTCATCCCCCCTTTTCTATGAAGGTTCATGTGAGATGCATATGGCACGGCTCGGCAAGTCGGTGAAAAATGGGACGCTTTTTTCACAGCACCCTTGCACGGCGCGTCTTGCTTGCCGGGGGGGGGGGGTGTGGGGAGTTGGCTTCAGCTGGTTTCACGCGCGTTTTCTTTGCCCCCCCTTCCACACCACCACCACCACAGCGCGCACTACCTGCCCATCAGCCGCCTCGCCAAGCGCGGGTTCGCAGAGGTCCCCCTGACGAAGGACGGGCAGCCCCTCATCGGGGAGGACGCCGACGGCGACGACGCGCCCCCCTGCTCCCTCCAGCTGGAGGTCGAATGGGTGGAGATCCGCGACTCCGACCTCGCCACGGGCGACCGCCTCGTCTCGGTGCACATCGGGGAGGCGTCCGGCCTGCCTCAGAGCCTCCTCGACTGCAGCCCGCTCGCCGTGAGGGCGACGGTCGACGGCACGGATCTCACCACCGCACCCGCCGTCGCCAAGCCGGGGTCCGCGACGGATGGCGATGCACTCCTCAACCTCCTCCGCAAGGCGGAGGGCAAGACGCATGCCGAGCTCGCGGCGCTCGCAGGGCTTCTCGACGAGAAGCTTGTCGCTGCCGCCCTCGAGAAGGACAGCCGCGGGCTGTGGCTGCTCGCCTCCGACGACTCCGACGCAGCGTGGTGGAAGAAGCAGGCCTACATTGCAAACTACGGCGGGTTCCCCGACCCGAAGCACGCTGAGGAGGACGAGCGCATCACATGGGCCTCTGCCGAAGAGGAGTCACGCCTCCCCATCGCCTGCAAGGAGGATCTAGAGGCGCGTGCCGCACACTACAAGCGGTGCTACGACCTGCAGGCCTGGCACGCCTCCGCCGCTGCCGACATGCTGAAGCTGAAGTGCTGCACCCGGCCCTACTTCGAGCAGGTCCTCCACATCAAGGCGCGCAGGACGGAGTCTGTGCTCCTCGAGATCCTCGACAACAGCGGGTCCCTCCTCGGCAGCGCCACCCTCCAGGTCTCCGACAACGCGACAGGCGACGAGGCTGACCTGAAGGGGACCTTCCCCATCGCGCTGGAAGACGGTGTGGAGGCGAGCCTCTCTGTGTCTGTGACTGTCAAATCGCTGCGCGTTGCGACCACGCTCCCCGACAACTGGGGTCTCCCTGGGGACGAGGTGGACGCGCCGGGGCAGAACGCGCCCCAGGATTGGTGGAGGGGCGACCTCTACCTTGACGACTGGAAGGAGCAGGGCGGGAAGTGGCGACAGGCGGACCCCCAGAGGGGTGACGGCACCCCCGCTACGGAGGAGCAGCTGGCGGCGCGCGAGGCGTACTACCGTGAGACGGAGGAGCGCCTCGCGGGGGACCCGGAGTTTAAGAGGGACCACCTCCTCACGCTGTGCCTCCGGTATGGCGCCCTGACCTGGGGCGACTTCGACATCATCAAGGCGAAGCTGCTGGGGGAGCCCCTCCCTGACACGACAACCGCGGAGACGCTCGACTGGGTAAACCTCCTCATCTCCTCCATGTGGCCCAACATCAAGGTTTTCGTGGAGAAGACGGTGCACGACACGGTGGAGCCCCTCGTCTCGAAGACTGCCCGCAAGATCGGCGCCTCCATCAGCGGCGTGGATCTGGATGTGAAGATCCCCAAGGCTGACGTCGGGACACAACCCCTGTCCTGCAACACCATCCAGGTCGAGAAGATCAGGAAGCAGATGGGTTGGGGTGGTTGCTACGAAGGGTGCGTCATCACCCTCCACAATGTCTCCTTCGTGTCGGACATCGATGTCGCCGTGAAGGTCACCGCCGCAACCCGCCTGGGGACCACCACCATCAACGCCGGGGTGAAGGATGTCGAGGCCCGCATGACTGTCAAGATCTTCATGAAGCCGATGCTTGCGGACATCCCTCTTGTCGGTGCACTGCAGGTCACCCTGCCGAACCCGCCCGACCTCTTCCTCGACTTCACGGGGCTGACCGACAAGCTCGTCGACAAGATCCCCGGGATGAACACACTCGTCACCTCCACCGTTGTCGACGGCGTTGCCTCCGCCCTCTGCGTCCCCAACTTCCTGGTCGTCCCCCTCGCACCGCACCTCATCAAGCCTGTGGAGCTCGCCTACCCCGCCCCCATCGGGGTCTTGGAGCTGGTGGTGCAACGCGCGGCTGACCTCGAGGCGGGTGACACCAGCATCACCGGCGCGAAGTCCTCCGACTCCTTCGTGAAGCTCCGCGTGGGTTCCAACACGCCTGTGAAGACCGGCGTTGTCGCCTCCCTTAACCCCACCTGGGGCCCGGCGATGCCGGACTCCACAAAATTCTTCGTCATCCACGACCTGGATCAGAACGTCGAGATGGAGGTGTTTGACGCGGATGGCCTCCTCCGTGGCGCCGACGACTCCCTCGGGGCTGTGCTGTCCAAAGAGACTGTGCTGGGGGGCGGGATTGACCTGATCCGTTCGGGCGCCCCGGTTCGTGCCCTTCTCCGCCAGGCTCCCGAGGCGACGCTCGAACTCTCCAGGAAGCAGAAGGACAAGACCTGCAGCACGTCCATCCATAAGGTCTACGAGGCGGTGCACGTCATCGGGGAGAGCGGGAAGGTCAGCACCCTCACCGTCTCGCCCCGCCTCCTCCGCACCGCAGCGCAGCACCGCGCCGCAGGGGGTGAGGCCGACACAACAGAGCTGCCGGAGATGCATCTCATCTCCTTCCGCCTCGATGAGATCACGGGCATCCCGCACCGCTCTGTCCTCGAGAGCAAGGGCCCTGTGAGCGTGCGGCTGACCGTGGGGCCTGAGTCGGACACGCCTGTGCATCTCTTGAGCAAGGCGGGTGGGCCGAAGCCCGGTGGCCTGCAGGGCGAGGCTCTGTGGCAGGCGATGACGAAGCTGCTGGCGGAGGGGGAGGCGCTGCAGAACATCTGCCAGATCCTGGACATCGAGGAGGGGCTTGTGGACCGGGCCGTGAAGGAGAAGCTGGTGGACCTGGCGTACGAGGAGGAGCGCGTCGACTTCTGGTGCCAGGATGCTCTCGCGGATGTCGCGCAGAACAAGGCCATACAGAACCCGCAGTTCATGCAGGGGCTCCACGGGTCAGTCCCCACCTCCCTCGCGATCCCCCAGCCCCTCACCAGTCCCGGCGGTGCCGCAGCCTCCTCCTTCCCGATCCGCATCGCCGTCGTTGCGGCGGACGAGCAGGAGCTTGCCTCGGCGGACCTGATGTGCCCCGCCTTCTCGGGCATCGTATCCGGGCCCTTCCCCATCAACGTGGCGATGAAGGAGAGCAAGTGGCTGTTCGGGTTCGGCAAGACGAAGGAGATCTACTCCGGGGTGTGGACGGTGCACGGGAGTGTCAGCATGTCGGCGCTCTACCCTGCGAAGGCCCAGTAGTATCGAGGGGGGGTGGGGGGAGAGGGATGGGTGGGTTGGGGATGGACACGGAAGGCTTGGCAGATGCATCACGTCATGTATTGCCCATGGTCCGAGAGGTGCCCAGGGCCCTACGTTTGATTGCGTGTTCTACGGATTTCAGGCCTCTGTCGGGGCCGAGCCCAACGACCTCCAGATGGAGAGGGTGCGCAGCCTGATGTACATTGAGCAGAGGGGGGTGGGGTTGGGGACGCGATATTCTGCAAAATGTGACGCAAGGTTACCTCCTTGTCGGGTGTGGCGGGTGCAGAGGGCAGGGGAAAGGGAGGGAATTGTGTGGGGATGAGCGACATACTGCCGGACAGGGTGATGGCAGAGTTATATAGGGGGGGGGCGAAGCTTTATAAGGATCACCTTCATGCCACTTCACAGTGGCTTACACAGCCTTTGACACGGGAGTGCGCTCAACGAAGAGTAGCCCAGATAACTATGTTGCAGTTGCTGGGCAGGGTATTTCTCTTATTATAGCGAAGGGAGTGCGATTTCTGCCACTGGGGACCTTCGCTGTGTGTCAACCTGTGTCACTTGACCTCCTCGCGTGTGGTTTGCATACCAAGACATAACTGTGTCACTTTGCAGCCAGTGTTGTGGAGATGGCTCACTTTGTCTCACCTCACTGCACTTCTGCGAGAAGCCCCCACTGTGTGTGCCCTGTCCTCCCTTGACTGGAAGCAGTGCAACAACAAACATCGGTGGGATAACAACCCACCTTAGCCTGAAATCCTGAAACCCATCTCCCTCTTTCCCGTTGTTGTTACCCCTGTGTTCCGATAAAGCAAGGCTTTCAGGCAAGTGGCGCAGCAGTTCGAGGTTTTGTATTCCGACCCTGTCCCCACATGTGGTCATCCACACAGAACAAGGTGTCCCGTTGACGAAACACCACACCCGCACGGGTTCTTTCCCCACCCGGTGACCCACCTGACGAAACACAGTGTAACAGTGTAACTGTCCACCGTGAGGTGTCGTTGATGGGCTCGGGTCTCCGTGTCGCCATTCTGGCGGAAACACTGTCGTTGGGCATGTTGGATGCCCGTCCGGCCTCTTGCCTTCGGTGGGGAGGGTGGAGAAGATTGAGTGGGGGGAGCGCACGGCCGTCCTTCATCAGGCGGCTGATGTCGCTTCCCGTGGCGTGCTCTCCTCCGTCCGTTTCGCCTTGCTGGCCGAATGGAGAGTGCCGCACGACGGCACCCCACCCCATCCTGCTGCCGGTTTGTGTCTTGCTGTTGTGCTGCTGCTGCCTCACCACCTGCCGCTTTCTTGTTTGTGAATCATCAGAAAGGCTCGCCAGGAACGGCTGGCAGCCGTCCGCAGCACATGCAGGCTTGCCGCCACTTGCACATGGCATGCACTCACAGCGTCGACACAAGTGCACACCGACAGCGCGACGTATCAGCAAGGTCCGCAGCGGGACTCTGATGAGTGTACAACTCCGGTGCCACACTGGCGCTGGGGTATCGGATGGTGTACGCGATGGGGTACCTCAAAGGCACTGTCAGTTCCAACACCTGTGCAGCTCAGTGAGAAGAGGTCAGCCTCACAACACCGGCTGTGAAGTGACACAGTTTGACACAAATAGGCACAGAGCGAAGGCCTCCACTGGCGAGTATGACGATCAGTCGTTTCACTCGTCAAATCAGAAAGTGTTCCTTTCGCTTTCTTCTTTTCGTTTCTTGACTTGCTTGTCTCTTGTACCTTGTATTCTGTACCAACTAGCCCAGACAAACAACAGCTGCAAAGGGGGTCTTTGCTGGTCGACAAACTTCGACAAACTTCGTCAGTTTTCAGCCAATTCGACAGGAAATGCACCAAAATGCACTGACGACCACCCCGTAGCGAAGACCCCCAAAGAATCAGAAACAAAGTGTGCCGTGGATCAGAGGTGGTGGGTGGACTGTTCCCCTCCTTCAGGCTTCAGGAGACATCAGAGCGTCACTTGCAACAACGCATTGCTGTGACGTGTTGTCGTGCCACGGAATGGCAGGGGGGGAGCAGGGGGGGAGCAGGGGGGGAGCAGGGGGGGAGCAGGGGGGGAGCAGGGGGGGAGCAGGGGGGGAGCAGGGGGGGAGCAGGGGGGGAGCAGGGGGGGAGCAGGGGGGGAGCAGGGGGGCCTTGAGTCCAGGGAGGTCATGATGTCGGCACGCGTTCCCTGCACCCCTCGCCCAGAGTTTTGGTAGCCTGCCTGTTCAGCGTGCATCATACGGACTGGTGCAGATCCGAGACGGGTTGTCAGAGATCTCCAGCCCCACCGTCACAGCAGCCACTGCCCACACCGCCACTCTCCAGGAAGGGTTTGCTGCACTTCTCAGCGTGCAAAGGGTTTGCAGAGCAAGAGCTCGGAACATGGATGTGACTGTTCGTCATGCTGAGACCGGTGACAGCTGTGTCGTCGGTGTTCCGGAAGGCGGGACCGTGGTCGGGCTGAAGGCGGATGCGCTCAACGAGATGTTCCCGGGTTCTATCAACAACGCAGACCGTGAGGCTGAGAACGTGGCAGCACACATCGAAGGGTGTGAGGAGGAGCTGGACGATGCACAGCGTGTTGCCGACACGGGTCTGGAGGACGGGGGTGCTGTCAAGCTCGTCCCACGCTGGCCCATCGTCAAGGTTCCCGCAGTCTACAACAGTGAGCATGGGGGCGACATATATTGCATCACACTGTCGAGGTGTGGGACGCTGTGTGCTGTGGGTTACCGCAACGGACACATCACTGTGTTTGACATCATCACCGCTGATGTCGTGGCGGACTTGACACACGGAGACAAGCGTATTTGTTGCGCACCATTCTCTGTCTGTGGGACGTGGTTGGCAACGTGTTCTGACGACGGCACCATCTGCGTGTGGATGACTTCACCTTGGGAGAAGGTGTTCATGCTGGACCACAACAACATCAGCGTGTACAGTCACAGTGCAGCGTGGACACACTGCGGACGTCTGGTGTCCGGAGACTCCGAAGGCAAAGTGCGTGTGTGGGACTTGAAGGGCACACCGAGCGCCACAGTGCTGGAGGGCCACGGCAAGGCTGTTCACATCATCACTGTGTCGGGCACGAAGATCTTCAGCTGGTCCTGGGACAAGGCGATCCGTGTGTGGGACCTCAGCACCCTCACACACACACACACCCTGGATGGCCACACTCGTACTGTGCCCGGCATGGCCCTGACTCAGGACGAGCAGCACCTGGTGTCATCTCACGGGAAGGCACTCAAGGTGTGGTGCACAACCTCCCTCAGCTGCCTGCGTACTGTGCAACTGGACTCCTTTGCCTCCGCACTTGCTGTGTCACAGACAGGTGATGTTGTTGCAGCGGCGTTTCCTTACGGTTCCATGACCACACTGAACCGCCTCAGCACAGGTGAGTGTCTGGGGAATGTGGGGGGCTCATATGGTTATAGTGTTGCACTCAGCCCCTGCGGGAGGTGGGTCTTTTCAGCAATGAACAAAACTTCAGTCTCTGTGTGTGCTGTGTCCTCCGTTTCACCCTGAGTGCAGTCTCGAAAGCCTGTGCTTGTGCCCTGCGTTGTCTGCTTGCTGTTGTATCCTGCCAGTGCCCTTTGCAACCAGTTTTGTGGAGCGGCTCGTCAGATGGATTGGGGTGTGCTCTGAGGGTGCACTGCAACCCGACAAGATATCACGGCGGCACTTTCGAATCCGTGCCAATGCCATACTTGCGTGAGATGGTGTCTACCCCAGACCCCCCTGCCCCCTTCCCACACCTGTTCTGGTCTCTGCTGCCAGTCACGCATGCATTGAGGCAGTGTGATCACAGCGCACTTCGCTCGGTGCAAGTATCTCTGCCAAAGTGTCGAAGGACACTGGGGGCCTTCGCTCTGTCACTGTTAGTTTGTCAAGACTGGAACTTGGATTGAAACACTTGGAGAACCACCGGAGGGTCACCGCCGAAGGAGGCAGCTGTGCGTTTTCATCGGAGATGGGAAAAGGACATATGACTGACGCAGTGCTCGCTTTCTCTCTGACCCAGGCAGCACTGTTTGGAGGCAGTGTGCGGTTGCATCTGAGATGAGAAGAGAGGACAAACGGATCGACGCAGTGCTCTCTCTGCAGACTGCCCCACACCCCCTCCCCTCCCTCACGAAGCCCCCCTCTCCACCCTTGCAATGCACACCTGAGACCAGGGTTGCCTCACAGTACATCCAGCACATCCCAGATTCCTGCACCACCACCAACATGCTGATCAGATTTGATTCATTCTTTCACTTCCACACGGAGTCGCGGCGGACTCAACAGTGAAGAACGCTCAGCCGTCCTGTGCTGTCGTCAGCATTATTGGGTTCTGGGTCCGAACTCTACAATCCGTGTTGATCTCATTTTGCCACGACCTGAGTTCCCATCCCCACCATCGCACATCGCCACACCCTCCAGAACGGCATCCTGAGCAGCTGGTCGCCGAAGTCATGGATGTGACTGTTTGTCATGCTGAGACCGGTGACAGCTGTGTCGTCTGTGTTCCGGAAGGCGGGACCGTGGTCGGGCTGAAGGCGGATGCGCTCAACGAGATGTTCCCGGGTTCTATCAACAACGCAGCCCGTGAGGCTGAGAACGTGGCAGCACACATCGAAGGGTGTGAGGAGGAGCTGGACGATGCACAGCGTGTTGCCGACACGGGTCTGGAGGACGGGGGTGCTGTCAAGCTCGTCCCACGCTGGCCCAACGTCAAGGCTCCCGCAGTCTACTCAACAGCGCATGACGGCTGGGTACAGTGCATCACACTGTCGAGGTGTGGGAAGCTGTGTGCGGTGGGTTACCGCAACGACCACATCACTGTGTTCGACACCACCACCGCTGATGTGGTGGCTGACTTAACCCACGGTAGTAAGTATCATCGTTACATTACTTGCACTGCGTTCTCAGTCTGCGGGACGTGGTTGGCGACGTGCTGTTATGACGGCACTATCCGCGTGTGGCTAACATCAACCTGGGAGCAGGTGTGCATGCTCCAGCACAACACAGAAGTGTGGAGTGCAGCGTGGACACACTGCGGACGTGTGGTGTCCGGAGACAAATTGGGCAACGTCCGTTTGTGGGACTTGAAGGGCACACCGAGCGCCATGAGGCTAGGGAGTCACGACAGTGCTGTTTGCGGCATTGCTGTGTCGCACACGAGGATCTTCAGCGGAGCACAGGACAAGATAATCGCCCGGGGCATCAGCGCCTTCACACCCACACTAATCCTGGATGAGCACACTGGTGTGGTGAACGGCATCGCCCTGACTAAGGACGAGAAGCACCTGGTGTCGTGCTGCAACGAAAGATATTACCAGGGGGGATAAAATCCAACTTGCTGCCTTCACGTGGCGCCCCCTGTGATTACCCTCCTCCGAGGGGAAACTAAAGCAAGCTCTGGTAACTCATTTTCCGCTGTGTGCCCTGTTTCATATATGCGGAGGGGCCCTTTCTGCACGGCTTTGGTTTTATTGATGTTTGTGGTGTGCGTGGTTTCTTTTCCCTTTTTTTTGTTGTTTTTGCAGCATTTTATGCTGTCGGGTGAGCTTCCGCCCCATGGGGGGCGCTCCTTCCGGCTTGCGCTGCCCACCCATCTCGCCCCCGTCCCCTTCCCACATTCTTTCTTTTCTTTTAGGGGAGACGTCCTCGCAGTGGCTGTTTGGCCTGACGCGATTCCCCGCCTCAAAGCAGACCCACCAGGCAGCTACTCAAGGCACATGAGGAGCGAGAGGCGTCAACGGGCGCAACGCCCCTCCCTGCGGTCCGGCTTCCGCCACGTGGCTGACTCAAAGCAGCGCAGTGACCAACGGGAGCGACATGGAAAAAAAAATATATATCTCAAGGTGTGGTGCACAACCACCCTCAGCTGCCTGCGTACTGTGCGGACAGCCTACCCTTCCCACTTCCTTTCTCTGTCTCAGACCGGTGATGTTGTTGCAATTGCGAGCCCTTCAGCTGTTCAGCTGTACCGCCTCAGCACAGGCAAGCGTCTGGGGAAGGTGGACTCACAGGGTTATTGTGTTGGCCTCAGCCCCTGCGGGAGGTGGGTTTTCGTACCAAAGACCATAACTCGTGTCACTGTGTGTGCTGTGTCTTCTGCTTCACCCTGAGTGCAGTGTCCCGTACCCCTGCTCCCTGCCTTGCGTGCTTGCTGTGCCTGCCTCTGCACGCAGTGCTACCACACTGCAGCGTGGCGAAAGGGTAGCACCCATCGCACGTAGCAGGGCAAACAAAGGCTCCCTCCCACCCACGTGTGGATGGTTTTAATACCGCGGAACAATCAGTTCGACGTTCTACTCTTTACGTCCCCAGGCTCTGGGGTAAGGGTTTATGAACAGAGGTGAAACCCAAAGGAACACCAACGGAAGATGTGCGTCTTCTTTGGAATCCCTGTTGTGGGGTGTGTCGTGGTGTGGTGGGGTGGGTGGAGGTGAGTGGGGTCAACGAATGATTGCATTGCCCAATGATTTCAGGTGAAAAACACCTGTGGGGTACACACCCACACTAGCACCCCAACATTGCGAAATCCACCGGTGGATGCACGTATACGTGCCCCCGCTTTCCCCACCAGCTTGGTTTCTTGCCTCTGCAGCACACTCTCTGACCCAAACACTCTTCGGAGGCAGCTGTGTGCGGTTGCATCTGAGATGAGAAGAGAGGGCAGAAGGATTGATAGCAGTGCTCTCTCTGCAGACTGCCCCACACCCCCTTCCCTCCCCTCATATCTGGTGTGGTGACTACAAGAAGGACTAACATTGCAAGACGGTGCTCGGAGACTTGCTTTTCCATCCATTCGACACTAAACCCCCCCTCATGCAATGGGACGAACGGGACAGTCCAACGTTCAGGGAAGTGTGGTACTGCTGTCGCGGTGTTCATCGCCTTGCCTCCAGTGCGCACACTCACATCAGCCTTCATCTCACTTCCGTGGTCCCACTTTGCATGTTGTAAGATCCCTGTCCCAGTGTCACACGCCGCCCGTGCCACCACACCCTCCAGGAACGCTTTGCAGTTCGTTCCCCGCGTGCAAGGGGAAGAGGGACACAAAGCTAAGCATGGATGTGGCTGTTCGTCATGCCGGAACTGGACGCAGCTGTGTCGTCGGTGTTCCGGAAGACGGGACCGTGGTCGGGCTGAAGGCGGATGCGCTCAACGAGATGTTCCCGGGTTCTATCAACAACGCATCCCGTGAGGCTGAGAACGTGGCAGCACACATCGAAGGGTGTGAGGAGGAGCTGGACGATGCGCAGCGCGTTGCCGACACGGGTCTGGAGGACGGGGGTGCTGTCAAGCTCGTCCCGCGTTGGCCCAACGTCAAGGCTCCCGCAGCCTACAACACTGCGCATGACGACATCACACAGTGCATCACGCTGTCGAGGTGTGGGAAGCTGTGTGTTGTGGGTTACGATGAAGGACACATCACTGTGTTCGACACCACCACCGCTGATGTGGTGGCGGACTTCACACATAGCGCAAGGAAGATACATAGTACTGCGTTCTCCGTCTGTGGGACGTGGTTGGCGACGTGCTCTGTATATGCCGGCACCGTCTGCGTGTGGCTCACATCGACCTGGGAGCAGGTTTGCATCCTGGACAAGAAGTTGCAGAACATCAGGATGTACAGTGTAGCGTGGACACACTGCGGACGTCTGGTGTCTGGAGGCGCCAGCGGCAACGTGCATGTGTGGGACTGGGAAGGCATACCGAGCGCCACAGTGCTGGTGGGACACAGAGCTGCTGTTCACAGCATTGCTGTGTCGGGCACGAGGATCTTCAGCGGGTCAGATGACTACAGCATCCGTGTGTGGGACATCAGCACCCTCACGCGCACACGCCCCTCCCTGCGGTCCGGCTTCCGCCACGTGGCTGACTCAACGCAGCGAAGTGACCAACGGGAGCGACATGAAAAGAAGAAGAAAATAAAAGCACGCATCCTGAATGGCCACACTGAGGAGGTCACGGGCCTCGCCCTGACTCAGGACGAGCAGCACCTGGTGTCAGGCTCGCGCTCTTGGGAATGCACTCTCAAGGTGTGGTGCACAACCTCCCTCAGCTGCCTGCGTACTTTGGAACTGGGCGACTATCCCTACTCCTCCTCGCTTGCTGTGTCACAGCCAGGTGATGTTGTGACCGCGAGCCTCGGTTACACCACCATGCTCTACCGCCTCAGCACAGGTGAGTGTCTCGGCAGCATTCCCTCATATGGTTACGGTGTTGCCCTCAGCCCCTGCGGGAGGTGGGTCTTCGTACCAACTAACGACACTTCTGTCTTCGTGTGTGCTGTGTCTTCTGTTTCACCCTGAGTGCAGACTCAGCGCCCTGTTCTGTCGCTGGGAATGTCCCGTGTTTGCCTTGTGCATTGCACTGTTGTGCTTTCTTGCCTTGCAATGCAACACTCTCTGGCCCGTGCACTGTTTGGAGGCAGCTGTGTACAGTTGTAGTTGAGATTGAGAAGAGATTTGTTTGTGCAACCGTCTGGTCACCTGCGCGTTGGGGCGTGGAGTGTAGGTGAACAAAACATTGCTCCCCACTGCAACCTTTTTAGTTCTGAACGCCTTCCGTGAGCACGGCGTGCGTTTGACACAAGAAGTGATAGACACTTCCGTGGTCCCACTTTGCATGTTGTCAGATCCCTGTCCCAGTGTCACGCGCCGCCCGCGCCACCACACCCTCCAGGAACCGCTTTGCAGTTCGTTCCTCGCGTGCAAGGGGAAGAGGGACACAAAGCTAAACATGGATGTGACTGTTCGTCATGCCGGAACTGGGGACAGCTGTGTCGTCTGTGTTCCGGAAGACGGGACCGTGGTCGGGCTGAAGGCGGATGCGCTCAACGAGATGTTTCCGGGTTCTATCAACAACGCAGCCCGTGAGGCTGAGAACGTGGCAGCACACATCGAAGGGTGTGAGGAGGAGCTGGACGATGCACAGCGTGTTGCCGACACGGGTCTGGAGGACGGGGGTGCTGTCCAGCTCATCCCGCGTTGGCCCAACGTCAGGGCTCCTGCTGTCTACTCAACTGCACATGCCAAAAGCATCCGGTTCATCACACTGTCGAGGTGTGGGACGCTGTGCGCAGTGAGTTACGACAACGGACACATCGATGTGTTTGACACCGTCACCGCTGGTGAGGTGGCGTCTTTCGGGCACGGCAACAAGCCTATTCGGTACACTGCGTTCTCTCTCTGTGGGACATGGTTGGCGACGTGCTCTCGTGACGGCACCATCTGCGTGTGGCTGACATCCACCTGGGTACAGGTGTGCATCCTGGACCACAGCAACACTGATATTCACAGTGCAGCGTGGACACACTGCGGGCGTCTCGTGTCTGGCGACCACGAGGGCAAATTACGTATGTGGGACTTAAAGGGCACGCGGGCCTCAGTGTTAAGGTGCCACGGTGGTGCTGTCCGCAGCATTGCTGTGTCGGGCACGAGAATCTTCAGCGGGTCAGGTGATCAGACCATCCGTGTGTGGGACATCACCCTCACACACACACACACCCTGGATGGCCACACTATGGGAGTACCTCGTATTGCCCTTACTCAGGACGAGCAGCACCTGGTGTCGTGCTCTTGGGACTGCACTCTCAAGGTGTGGTGCACAACCTCCCTCAGCTGCCTGCGTACTGTGCGACTCGGCGTGTTTCCCTTCTCACTTGCTGTGTCACAGTTTGGTGATGTTGTTACAGTAAACGGGCCTCACGTCACCATGCTGTTCCGCCTCAGCACAGGAGAGTGTCTGGGGAATGTGCCCTCACAGGGAGATGGTGTTGCCCTCAGCCCCTGCGGGAGGTGGGTCTTCGCATCCAGGAACAACACTTGTGTCGCTGTGTGTGCTGTACCTCCCGTGTCACCCTGAGTGCAGTGTCTCGAACCCCTGTTCCCTGCCCTGTGTTCCTGTGATTCGTGTTACCATATGTTCCTCTCCAAGAGGAATGCCCCGTGAACACCAGAATATCGTAGCTGTAGCTGTCCCACCAGGACTCCTGTTCAGGATACAGTAAAAGGGGGTCTTCGCTACGGGGTGGTTAGTGTGACCCCCAGTGCCCCCAGTGCCCTCCTCTCCACCCCACTCAAGCAGACACATAGTTTTTGGCATTTTTGGCCGAGGCTGTCACTCCAAAGGGTTGAACTTTTATCTCTGTATGCGCTGTGTCTTGCGTTTCACCCTGAGTGCAGTGTCTCGTTCCCTGCCCTGTGTGCTTCCCATTTTTTTTCCCAAACGAGGTTGCTTTCTTCCCTCGCAACGCACCTGCACCTGCACCCGTGCACTGTTTTAGAGGCAAGCTGTGTGCGGTTGCATGTGACATCACAAGAGGGGGCAAGAAGGATTGACGCAGTGCACTCTCTGCAGACTGCCCCACACCCCCTCCCCTCCCCCCCCCTCACGAAGCCCCATCCTCTGGCATCCCCACCACGACACACCCCTCCTCCCCAACCACCCCACACCACGCATGCTGGGTCCACTATATGCAGAAGGCCTCTGCCGAAAGATGTCCAAAACACAGGCCACAACAGGTGGGAGCCTGTTTGAGACACACTGTCTTGGTCCCCCAACCCCACCGTCGCACACTGCACACACCGCCACACTCGCTAGGAGGGAAACCTTTCAACGGGATGGATGTGACTGTTCTTCACACCAGGACCGGTGACAGCTGTGTCGTCTGTGTTGCGGAAGGCGGGACCGTGGCCAGGCTGAAGGCGGATGCGCTCAACGAGATGTTCCCGGGGTCTATCAACAACGCATCCCGTGAGGCTGAGAACGTGACAGCACACATCGAAGGGTGTGAGGAGGAGCTGGACGACGCACAGCGTGTTGCCGACACGGGTCTGGAGGACGGGGATGCTGTCAAGCTCGTCCCACGCTGGCCCATCGTCAAGGCCCCCGCATTCTACAGCACTGAACATGGCGACAGCACACAGTGCATCGCACTGTCGAGGTGTGGGGAGCTGTGTGCGGTGGGTTACGCCAAAGGACACATCACTGTGTTTGACACCACCACCGCTGATGTCGTGGCGGACTTCACACATAGCGCAAAGAAGATTCATAGCACTGCGTTCTCAGTCTGTGGAACTTGGTTGGCGACGTGCTCTCTTGACGGCACCATCTGCGTGTGGCTCACATCGACCTGGGCGCAGGTGTACAGACTGGACCACGACACCACCGCTGTGTGGAGTGCAGCGTGGACACACTGCGGACGTCTGGTGTCTGGAGACGTCAGCGGCAACCTGCGTGTGTGGGACTTGAAGGGCACACCGAGCGCCACAGTGCTGGTGGGTCACCACAATGCGATTCGCGGCATTGCAGTGTCGGGCACGAGGATCTTCAGCGGGTCAAAGGACAAGACCATCCGTGTGTGGGATATCAGCACCCTCACAGATACACACACCCTGAATGGCCGCATTGGTGAGATCACCAGTCTCGCCCTGACTCAGGACGAGCAGTTCCTGGTGTCGTGCTCTCGTGGTGCCACACTCAAGCTGTGGTGCACAACCCCCCTCAGCTGCCTGCGTACTGTGCAACTGGATGACTATCCCTACTCACTTGCTGTGTCACAGCCAGGTGATGTTGTGGCCGCGAGCCTCGGTTACACCACCATGCTCTACCGCCTCAGCACAGGTGAGTGTCTCGGCAGCATTGCCTCATATGGTTACGGTGTTGCCCTCAGCCCCTGCGGGAGGTGGGTCTTCACACCAACTAACGACACTTCTGTCTTCGTGTGTGCTGTGTCTTCTGTTTCACCCTGAGTGCAGACTCAGCGCCCTGTTCTGTCCCTGGGAATGTCCCGTGTTTGCCTTGTGCATTGCACCGTTGTGCTTTCTTGCCTTGCAATGCAACACTCTCTGGCCCGGGCTCTGTTTGGAGGCAAGCTGTGCGCGGTTGCATGTGATATAAGAAGAGAGGGTAGAAGGATTGACGCAGTGCTCTCTCTGCAGACTGCCCCACACCCCCTCCCCTCCCCCCCTCACGAAGCCCCATCCTCTGGCATCCCCACCACGACACACCCCTCCTCCCCAACCACCCCACACCACGCATGCTGGGTCCACTATATGCAGAAGGCCTCTGCCGAAAGATGTCAAAAACACAGGCCACAGCAGGTGGGATGCCTGTTTGAGACACACTGTCTTGGTCCCCCAACCCCACCGTCGCACACTGCACACACCGCCACACTCCCCAGGACGGATTTGTTGCTGGTCTCATCGTGCACGTCGAAGCGAACACGAAATCAGCAACATGGATGTGACTGTCCGTCATGCTGAGACCGGTGACAGCTGTGTCGTCAGTGTTCCGGAAGGCGGGACCGTGGTCGGGCTGAAGGCGGATGCGCTCAACGAGATGTTCCCGGGTGCTATCAACAACGCATCCCGTGAGGCTGAGAACGTGGCAGCACACATCGAAGGGTGTGAGGAGGAGCTGGACGACGCACAGCGCGTTGCCGACGCGGGTCTGGAGGACGGGGGTGCTGTCAAGCTCGTCCCACGCTGGCCCAATATCAAGGTTCCCGCAGTCTACTCAACAGCGCATGACGGCTGGGTACGGTGCATCACACTGTCGAGGTGTGGGACGCTGTGTGCAGTGGGTTACCGCAACGACCACATCGCTGTGTTTGACACCACCACCGCTGATGTGGTGGCGGACTTAACCCACGGCAGTATGTATCATCGTTACATTCCTTGCACTGCGTTCTCTGTCTGCGGGACGTGGTTGGCGACGTGCTGTTATGACGGCACTATCCGCGTGTGGCTAACATCAACCTGGGAGCAGGTGTGCATGCTCCAGCACAACACAGAAGTGTGGAGTGCAGCGTGGACACACTGCGGACGTGTGGTGTCCGGAGACAAGTTGGGCAAAGTCCGTTTGTGGGACTTGAAGGGCACACCGAGCGCCATGAGGCTAGGGAGTCACGGCGGTGCTGTTTGGTGCATTGCTGTGTCGCACACGAGGATCTTCAGCGGGGCACAGGACAAGCTCATCGCTGCCTGGGGCGTCAGCGAGCTCACACCCACACAAATCCTGGATGGCCACACTGGTGAGGTCAATGGAATCGCCCTGACTCAGGACGAGAAGCACCTGGTGTCGTGCTGCAACGAAGGATATCTCAAGGTGTGGTGCACAACCACCCTCAGCTGCCTGCGTACTGTGTCAGTCTACTTTTCCCACTCCCTTTCTCTGTCGCAGACAGGTGATGTTGTTGCAATCGCGGGCGCTTCAGCTGTTCAGCTGTACCGCCTCAGCACAGGCAAGCGTCTGGGGAAGGTGGACTCACAGGGTTATTGTGTTGGCCTCAGCCCCTGCGGGAGGTGGGTTTTCGTACCAAAGACCATAACTCGTCTCACTGTGTGTGCTGTGTCTTCTGCTTCACCCTGAGTGCAGTGTCCCGTACCCCTGCTCCCTGCCTTGCGTGCTTACTGTGCCTGCCTCTGCACGCAGTGCTACCACACCAAGGCGCCCCTCCCACCCACGTATGGATTGTTTTCGTACATTCTACTCTTTACCCCCTACCAGCCCACACTCCCAGACCAGGGCAATTCCTAACTATCGACCCATCGACCCACCAAAAACCGGTTTCCCCCCACTTTTTCCATCGACCCATCGACCCACCGCATTTCTGCAGGCCTGCAGAATTTCGGTGGGTCGCTGGGTTGCCGGGTTGAGGGATCGACCCTTCAACCCACCGACTTTGGTCAGGGGCTTGACATGACCTGGATCATGTCAACCTGTGAACAGATGTTCACTACCGCGGCCTCCGGCGGCTGGGGGGCGGAGACCCCCAAACCCCCCTGTGCCCTGTGCCTGTCCAGCAGGGACAGGCACCCCCGTTTGAAAGGTAGCCTATTGGATGCTGCGTGTCATGCCATCTTTTGAACATGACACACACTGTGAGTGATGGTTCATGAGTTCATCACGCAGCTGTTTCAGGGGGAGTCCCAGAAAGTGCAAGCCCCTGTGGGTCGATGCGACGTCGCCGTCCGCCATGCTGCCCACCCCGTCAATCATGGGGGAGGTCCTGCACCCCAAGGAAGTTGCAGAGGCAATGGGCGCGAAGGAAACACGGGCCAACATGGAGCTGCTAGCTGAGCGTGCACGTGTATTAAATTGTTTCGCGCGAAGCGCAATAATTTACCCCCCCTTTTTGACAGTCTTTTCCCAGCTTCCCCTCTTTTTCCCCATCGACCCAGTCTTCCCCCGACCCTGGAAAGTTAGGAATTCCCCTGCTCCCAGACTTCCCCTCGGGTTTGCTTCCTGCCTTTCCATCTCTTGCAAACACTGATTACTGGAGGCCAGCAGCGCCACACGGGGTTGATCGGGACAAGGTGACGCAAAGTCGTATCCTGTTGTTCGACGTCGGCTCAGGGTGGTGCCGATGTTGCAGGCGTGTCTGTATGGTTCGATCCTGAATGGATGCCGTGTGTGTTTTTACCTCGTTGCACGAAAGCAGGAGGAGAACGCCCGGCATTTTGACATTCTGAAAAAGAAACTACGGCACGCATCGATGCATCGCCAGGCACCACCGGATGGCCTGCTCAGTGAAGGAGTTGAGGTGTCAGTGTGAGAAAAACGAGAAAGAAAGAGAGTCGGGGGGTCGTGTGATGCCAGTGATGACAGCCCAACGTATAAGTAAGGAGGACGGGCTGGGCTATCCACCCTACTTACATCACTTTGCATTGTGGGGGTGGTGGTGGTGTTGGTATAGGTGGGGGGGCATCATGGTATACCTGAAGATATGAAGTACGAACCAGGCGCATTACCAGCACCCCCAACATCAAGCCAGGTGAGCTGCAAACCGAGTCAGACGAGGAGTTGTGCCGGTGTCCCCCCCCCCCCCCCCCCGGATGGTGCAGGTGAGTCGCTTTGGCTTGGCTATGCTCCGTGCAGTGTGTCCGTCTCGGTGGGGGGGGGGGGGGCAACGCTCTTTCACGGGTCGGGTTCTTTCAGTATCCGCGACTCACCACCCAACACCAAACGCTGCCCCGACGCCTTCTCCACAAACCCTTGCCACACAAGGCAACACCTTTTTCCCGTTCCTCTCTTTGCTCTTAGCCCCCCTCCCTGACTTCCCTTAGGCACGCCCAGGCATACCCACGTGTGTGTGGGGGGCATGTGGAGGCATGTGTGGCCCTTCTCGGCACTACTTTCTCGGTACACACAGAGTACAGAAGAAGTACACCATTCACTTTTTGAAGGGGTGGGGGTGCGGGTGGGTGCGGTGCATCACACTGTCGAGGTGTGGGAAGCTGTGTGCGGTGGGTTACCGCAACGACCACATCGCTGTGTTTGACACCACCACCGCTGATGTGGTGGCGGACTTAACCCACGGCAGTAAGTATCATCGTTACATTCCTTGCACTGCGTTCTCTGTCTGCGGGACGTGGTTGGCGACGTGCTGTTATGACGGCACTATCCGCGTGTGGCTAACATCAACCTGGGAGCAGGTGTGCATGCTTCAGCACAACACAGAAGTGTGGAGTGCAGCGTGGACACACTGCGGACGTGTGGTGTCCGGAGACAAGTTGGGCAACGTCCGTTTGTGGGACTTGAAGGGCACACCGAGCGCCATGAGGCTAGGGAGTCACGACAGTGCTGTTTGCGGCATTGCTGTGTCGCACACGAGGATCTTCAGCGGGGCACAGGACAACATAATCGCCCGGGGCATCAGCGCCTTCACACCCACACTAATCCTGGATGAGCACACTGGTGTGGTGAACGGCATCTCCCTGACTAAGGACGAGAATCACCTGGTGTCGTGCTGCAACGAAAGATATCTCAAGGTGTGGTGCACAACCACCCTCAGCTGCCTGCGTACTGTGCGGACAGCCTACCCTTCCCACTCCCTTTCTCTGTCTCAGACCGGTGATGTTGTTGCAATTGCGAGCGCTTCAGCTGTTCAGCTGTACCGCCTCAGCACAGGCAAGCGTCTGGGGAAGGTGGACTCACAGGGTTATTGTGTTGGCCTCAGCCCCTGCGGGAGGTGGGTTTTCGTACCAAAGACCATAACTCGTGTCACTGTGTGTGCTGTGTCTTCTGCTTCACCCTGAGTGCAGTGTCCCGTACCCCTGCTCCCTGCCTTGCGTGCTTGCTGTGCCTGCCTCTGCACGCAGTGCTACCACACTGCAGCGTGGCGAAAGGGTAGCACCCATCGCACGTAGCAGGGCAAACAAAGGCTCCCTCCCACCCACGTGTGGATGGTTTTAACGCCCCCGCTTTCCCCACCAGCTTGGTTTCTTGCCTCTGCAGCACACTCGCTGACCCATGCATCTGAGATGAGAAGAGAGGGCAGAAGGATTGACAGCAATGCTCTCTCTGCAGACTGCCCCACACCCCCTCCCCTCCCCTCATATCTGGTGTGGTGACTACAAGAAGGTCTAACATTGCAAGACGGTGCTCGGAGACTTGCTTTTTCATTCATTCGACACTAAACCCCCCCTCATGCAATGGGACGAACGGGACAGTCCAACGTTCAGGGAAGTGTGGTACTGCTGTCGCGGTGTTCATCGCCTTGCCTCCAGTGCGCACACTCACATCAGCCTTCATCTCACTTCCGTGGTCCCACTTTGCATGTTGTAAGATCCCTGTCCCAGTGTCACACGCCGCCCGTGCCACCACACCCTCCAGAACGCTTTGCAGTTCGTTCCTCGCGTGCAAGGGGAAGAGGGACACAAAGCTAAGCATGGATGTGGCTGTTCGTCATGCCGGAACTGGACGCAGCTGTGTCGTCGGTGTTCCGGAAGACGGGACCGTGGTCGGGCTGAAGGCGGATGCGCTCAACGAGATGTTTCCGGGTTCTATCAACAACGCAGCCCGTGAGGCTGAGAACGTGGCAGCACACATCGAAGGGTGTGAGGAAGAGCTGGACGATGCACAGCGCGTTGCCGACACGGGTCTGGAGGACGGGGGTGCTGTCAAGCTCGTCCCACGCTGGCCCAACGTCAAGGCTCCCGCAGCCTACAACACTGAGCATGACGACATCACACAGTGCATCACACTGTCGAGGTGTGGGAAGCTGTGTGTTGTGGGTTACGATGAAGGACACATCACTGTGTTCGACACCACCACCGCTGATGTGGTGGCGGACTTCACACATAGCGCAAGGAAGATACATAGTACTGCGTTCTCCGTCTGTGGGACGTGGTTGGCGACGTGCTCTGTATATGCCGGCACCGTCTGCGTGTGGCTCACATCGACCTGGGCGCAGGTTTGCATCCTGGACAAGAACATCAGGATGTACAGTGTAGCGTGGACACACTGCGGACGTCTGGTGTCTGGAGGCGCCAGCGGCAACGTGCATGTGTGGGACTTGAGAGGCACACCGAGCGCCACAGTGCTGGTGGGTCACAGAGATGCTGTTCGCAGCATTGCAGTGTCGGGCACGAGGATCTTCAGCGGGTCAGATGACTACAGCATCCGTGTGTGGGACATCAGCACCCTCACACACACACACACCCTGGATGGCCACACTAGTTCGGTGAAGGGCATCGCCCTGACTCAGGACGAGCAGTACCTGGTGTCAGCTGTCGGCTCGCGCTCTTGGGACTGCAAACTCAAGGTGTGGTGCACAACCTCCCTCAGCTGCCTGCGTACTTTGCAACTGGACGTGTTTGACCGTCCCTACTCCTACTCGCTTGCTGTGTCACAGCCAGGTGATGTTGTGACCGCGAGCCTCGGTTACACCACCATGCTCTACCGCCTCAGCACAGGTGAGTGTCTCGGCAGCATTCCCTCATATGGTTACGGTGTTGCCCTCAGCCCCTGCGGGAGGTGGGTCTTCGTACCAACTAACGACACTTCTGTCTTCGTGTGTGCTGTGTCTTCTGTTTCACCCTGAGTGCAGACTCAGCGCCCTGTTCTGTCGCTGGGAATGTCCCGTGTTTGCCTTGTGCATTGCACTGTTGTGCTTTCTTGCCTTGCAATGCAACACTCTCTGGCCCGTGCACTGTTTGGAGGCAGCTGTGTACAGTTGTAGTTGAGATTGAGAAGAGATTTGTTTGTGCAACCGTCTGGTCACCTGCGCGTTGGGGCGTGGAGTGTAGGTGAACAAAACATTGCTCCCCACTGCAACCTTTTTAGTTCTGAACGCCTTCCGTGAGCACGGCGTGCGTTTGACACAAGAAGTGATAGACACTTCCGTGGTCCCACTTTGCATGTTGTCAGATCCCTGTCCCAGTGTCACGCGCCGCCCGCGCCACCACACCCTCCAGGAACCGCTTTGCAGTTCGTTCCTCGCGTGCAAGGGGAAGAGGGACACAAAGCTAAACATGGATGTGACTGTTCGTCATGCCGGAACTGGGGACAGCTGTGTCGACTGTGTTCCGGAAGACGGGACCGGCGGACTTCACACATAGCGCAAGGAAGATTCATAGCACTGCGTTCTCAGTCTGTGGAACTTGGTTGGCGACGTGCTCTCTTGACGGCACTATCTGCGTGTGGCTCACATCGACCTGGGCGCAGGTGTACAGACTGGACCACGACACCACCGCTGTGTGGAGTGCAGCGTGGACACACTGCGGACGTCTGGTGTCTGGAGACGTCAGCGGCAACCTGCGTGTGTGGGACTTGAAGGGCACACCGAGCGCCACAGTGCTGGTGGGTCACCACAATGCGATTCGCGGCATTGCAGTGTCGGGCACGAGGATCTTCAGCGGGTCAAAGGACAAGACCATCCGTGTGTGGGATATCAGCACCCTCACAGATACACACACCCTGAATGGCCGCACTGGTGAGATCACCAGTCTCGCCCTGACTCAGGACGAGCAGTTCCTGGTGTCGTGCTCTCGTGGTGCCACACTCAAGGTGTGGTGCACAACCTCCCTCAGCTGCCTGCGTACTGTGCAACTGGACGACTATCCCTACTCACTTGCTGTGTCACAGCCAGGTGATGTTGTGGCCGCGAGCCTCGGTTACACCACCATGCTCTACCGCCTCAGCACAGGTGAGTGTCTCGGCAGCATTGCCTCATATGGTTATGGTGTTGCCCTCAGCCCCTGCGGGAGGTGGGTCTTCACACCAACTAACGACACTTCTGTCTTCGTGTGTGCTGTGTCTTCTGTTTCACCCTGAGTGCAGACTCAGCACCCTGTTCTGTCGCTGGGAATGTCCCGTGTTTGCCTTGTGCATTGCACCGTTGTGCTTTCTTGCCTTGCAATGCAACACTCTCTGGCCCGGGCTCGGTTTGGAGGCAAGCTGTGCGCGGTTGCATGTGATATAAGAAGAGAGGGTAGAAGGATTGACGCAGTGCTCTCTCTGCAGACTGCCCCACACCCCCTCCCCTCCCCCCCCCTCACGAAGCCCCATCCTCTGGCATCCCCACCACGACACACCCCTCCTCCCCAACCACCCCACACCACGCATGCTGGGTCCACTATATGCAGAAGGCCTCTGCCGAAAGATGTCAAAAACACAGGCCACAGCAGGTGGGATGCCTGTTTGAGACACACTGTCTTGGTCCCCCAACCCCACCGTCGCACACTGCACACACCGCCACACTCCCCAGGACGGATTTGTTGCTGGTCTCATCGTGCACGTCGAAGCGAACACGAAATCAGCAACATGGATGTGACTGTCCGTCATGCTGAGACCGGGGACAGCTGTGTGGTCTGTGTTCCGGAAGGCGGGACCGTGGTCGGGCTGAAGGCGGATGCGCTCAACGAGATGTTCCCGGGTGCTATCAACAATGCAGACCGTGAGGCTGCCTGCGTGGCAGCACACATCGAAGGGTGTGAGGAGGAGCTGGACGATGCACAGCGTGTTGCCGACACGGGTCTGGAGGACGGGGGTGCTGTCAAGCTCGTCCCACGCTTGCCCAATATCAGGGTTCCCGCAGTCTACTCAAGAGCGCATGACGGCTGGGTACGGTGCATCACACTGTCGAGGTGTGGGACGCTGTGTGCAGTGGGTTACCGCAACGACCACATCGCTGTGTTTGACACCACCACCGCTGATGTGGTGGCGGACTTAACCCACGGCAGTATGTATCATCGTTACATTCCTTGCACTGCGTTCTCTGTCTGCGGGACGTGGTTGGCGACGTGCTGTTGTGACGGCACTATCCGCGTGTGGCTAACATCAACCTGGGAGCAGGTGTGCATGCTCCAGCACAACACAGAAGTGTGGAGTGCAGCGTGGACACACTGCGGACGTGTGGTGTCCGGAGACAAGTTGGGCAAAGTCCGTTTGTGGGACTTGAAGGGCACACCGAGCGCCATGAGGCTAGGGAGTCACGGCGGTGCTGTTTGGTGCATTGCTGTGTCGCACACGAGGATCTTCAGCGGGGCACAGGACAAGCTCATCGCTGCCTGGGGCGTCAGCGAGCTCACACCCACACAAATCCTGGATGGCCACACTGGTGAGGTCAATGGAATCGCCCTGACTAAGGACGAGAAGCACCTGATGTCGTGCTGCAACGAAGGATATCTCAAGGTGTGGTGCACAACCACCCTCAGCTGCCTTCGTACTGTGTCAGTCTACTTTTCCCACGGCCTTTCTCTGTCTCAGACCGGTGATGTTGTTGCAATCGCGAGCGCTTCAGCTGTTGAGCTGTACCGCCTCAGCACAGGCAAGCGTCTGGGGAAGGTGGACTCACAGGGTTATTGTGTTGGCCTCAGCCCCTGCGGGAGGTGGGTTTTCGTACCAAAGACCATAACTCGTGTCACTGTGTGTGCTGTGTCTTCTGCTTCACCCTGAGTGCAGTGTCCCGTACCCCTGCTCCCTGCCTTGCGTGCTTGCTGTGCCTGCCTCTGCACGCAGTGCTACCACACCAAGGCCCCCCCCTCCCACCCACGTGTGGATTGTTTTCATACATTCCACTCTTTACCCCCTACCAGCCCACACTCCCAGACCAGTTGACATGACCTGGATCATGTCAACTGTGAACAGATGTTCACTACCGCGGCCTCCGGCGGCTGGGGGGCGGAGCCCCCAAACCCCCCTGTGCCCTGTGCCTGTCCAGCAGGGACAGGCACCCCCGTTTGAAAGGTCGCCTATTGGATGCTGCGTGTCATGCCATCTTTTGAACATGACACACACTGTGAGTGATGGTTCATGAGTTCATCACGCAGCTGTTTCAAGGGGAGTCCCAGAAAGTGCAAGCCCCTGTGGGTCGATGCGACGTCGTCGTCCGCCATGCTGCCCACCCCGTCAATCATGGTGGTCCTGCACCCCAAGGAAGTTGCAGAGGCAATGGGCGCGAAGAAAACACGGGCCAACATGGAGCTGCTAGCTGAGCGTGCACGTGTATTAAATTGTTTCGCGCGAAGCGCAATAATTTACCCCCCCTTTTTGACAGTCTTTTCCCAGCTTCCCCTCTTTTTCCCCATCGACCCAGTCTTCCCCCGACCCTGGAAAGTTAGGAATTCCCCTGCTCCCAGACTTCCCCTCGGGTTTGCTTCCTGCCTTTCCATCTCTTGCAAACACTGATTACTGGAGGCCAGCAGCGCCACACGGGGTTGATCGGGACAAGGTGACGCAAAGTCGTATCCTGTTGTTCGACGTCGGCTCAGGGTGGTGCCGATGTTGCAGCCGTGTCTGTATGGTTCGATCCTGAATGGATGCCGTGTGTGTTTTTACCTCGTTGCACGAAAGCAGGAGGAGAACGCCCGGCATTTTGACATTCTGAAAAAGAAACTACGGCACGCATCGATACATCGCCAGGCACCACCGGATGGCCTGCTCAGTGAAGGAGTTGAGGTGTCAGTGGTGAGAAAAACGAGAAAGAAAGAGAGTCTGGAGGTCGTGTGATGCCAGTGATGACAGCCCAACGTATAAGTAAGGAGGACGGGCTGGGCTATCCACCCTACTTACATCACTTTGCATTGTGGGGGTGGTGGTGGTGTTGGTATAGGTGGGGGGGCATCATGGTATACCTGAAGATATGAAGTACGACCAGGCGCATTAACAGCACCCCCGACATCAAGCCAGGTGAGCTGCAAACCGATTCAGACGAGGAGTTGTGCCGGTGTCCCCCCCCCCCGGATGGTGCAGGTGAGTCGCTTTGGCTTGGCTATGCTCCGTGCAGTGTGTCCGTCTCGGTGGGGGGGGGCAACGCTCTTTCACGGGTCGGGTTCTTTCAGTATCCGCGACTCACCACCCAACACCAAACGCTGCCCCGACGCCTTCTCCACAAACCCTTGCCACACAAGGCAACACCTTTTTCCCGTTCCTCTCTTTGCTCTTAGCCCCCCTCCCTGACTTCCCTTAGGCACGCCCAGGCATACCCACGTGTGTGTGGGGGCATGTGGAGGCATGTGTGGCCCTTCTCGGCACTACTTTCTCGGTACACACCCATCCCCTGAGGCTCGTGCTCCCGTGGGCTCTTTCACCACCCACCCCCCTTCGGGGGGTGGGGGCCGAGCCCAGAATTTTTTAATCCAACTTCGCCCCCTTGGGCGAAGTTGTTGGGCGAAGCTGGGGCGAAGTAAATCCGAACATTTATTTATTTAGGGCCAGTTAATAGGCGAAGTTAGCCCAACTTCGCCCAGTAGCGAACGCCCTGGGTGGGGGGGGGGGGGGATGGTTTTCGGGTGTTCTCGCGATCGACGAAACGCAGGGGTGGGTGTCTTCACAATAACGAACAACAATGCTGCCACTGCGTGTGCCGTGTCTTCCGTTTCACCCTGAGTGGAGTGGCGCGTAACCCCTGTTCCCTGCCTTTGCACGCCGTGTTGCTTTCTTGCTCCGCACCCAGCATCCTCTAAGACCCGTGCACCGGGCCCCGGGACGGCCACACCCAGATATATTTTTTAGATTATCAGCTGAAGCTGATGTATTGTTCACCTACACTCCGCGCACCCACGGTCCGGTGACCAGAAGGTTGCACAAACAAAACAAAAGAAACCCGGCAATCCTTTATCCCTTTTCCCGTCTCACCGCATCAGCCCCACAGCAGGTTCCGCTGTGGCATGGTGTTGCCGCAGTGTTCTTACCGCACTGTGCTGACCGCACAGGATCTCCAAGCGGCATGTTGTCCCCCCATCCCCAGTGACGCACTGCACACACAACAACACTCTCCAGGAAGGCTTTGCTGTTCCGCGCAAGGCCCAACTCGAAGACGAATCCAGAATCATGGATGTGACTGTGCGTCATGCTGAGACCGGGGACAGCTGTGTCATCGGTGTTCCGGAAGGCGGGACCGTGGTCGGGCTGAAGGCGGATGCGCTCAACGAGATGTTTCCGGGTTCTATCAACAACGCATCCCGTGAGGCTGAGAACGTGGCAGCACACATCGAAGGGTGTGAGGAGGAGCTGGACCATGCACAGCGCATTGCCGACACGGGTCTGGAGGACGGGGGTGCTGTCAAGCTCGTCCCACGCTGGCCCAACGTCAAGGCCCCCGCAGTCTACTCATCTCCGTATATATTCATAAATAACATCACACTGTCGAGGTGTGGGAGGCTGTGTGCTGTGAGTCGCAACCGCGGAATCATCACTGTGGTTGACACCATCACCGCTGATGTGGTGGCGGACGTAACACACGGCACCACGGATATTTATCGCGCTGCGTTCTCAGTTTGTGGGACGTGGTTGGCAACGTGCTCTCTTGACACCGTCTGCGTGTGGCTGACTTCAACTTGGGAGCAGGTGTGCGTCCTGGACCAGGACGAAAGCAACTCCGGCGATCCCCCTGCACTGTTCAGTGCAGCGTGGACATACTGGGGACGTCTTGTATCCGGAGACTACGGAGTAGACTACGATTTCCAACTCCGTGTGTGGGACTTGAAGGGCACACCGAGCGCCACAGTGCTGGAGGGTCACAGCGATACTGTTCGCAGCATTGCAGTGTCGGTCACGAGGATCTTCAGCGGGTCAGAGGACAAGACGATCCGTGTGTGGGACATCAGCACCCTCACACACACACACACCCTGGATGACCACACTTCCTCAGTCACGTGCATCGCCCTGACTCAGGACGAGCAGCACCTGGTGTCGTGCTCTGGCGACAAGACACTCAAGGTGTGGTGCAGCTGGACAACTTCCCCTACTCAGTTGCTGTGTCACAGCCAGGTGATGTTGTTGCTATCGGTTCCTTTGACGCCACCACTCTGTGCCGCCTCAGCACAGGTGAGCGGCTGACGGAGCTGCACGCGGAGAGTTGCATTGTTGCCCTCAGCCCCTGCGGGAGGTGGGTCTTCGTACCAACGAACTACACTTCTGTCGCTGTGTATGCTGTGTCTTCCGGTTTACCCTGGTAGTGCAGTGTCTCGTCACCGTGTTCCCTGCCTTGTGTGTATTGTTGCAGGCGTTTTGCACCGTGCTGCTTGTCTTGCCTCTGCAGCACGGCACTCTCTGATCCGCACACTATGTCCGAGGAGGGTCGGAGGAAAGCCGTTGCTAATGAGATAAACAGCTCTCGTGGAGACCCCTGTCCCACACCCACCACCCCCACCCCACACCGCCAATCCGCTTACTGTGCCAATACTGTGTCCGACGTGTGATGACGTGTGACCATGTGATGGTCCCACCCTGAGCGATCTGACACCTCTCAGAGGGAGGCAGCTGTGTACGGTGCATCTGAGATGAGAAGAGGGGAGAATATTCGTCGAAGGACCGATCCCCCTTCACCCTTCACTGTCGGCCCCGCGCTTCGTGGTAAGGATTGCCGCAGTGGTCTCACTGCTCCACACCCCACACCCTCCCCTGCTGCCCCCCCCCCTCTCCTTATACCGTGGAACAATCAATTCTACATTCTACTCTTTACCCCCCCCCCTCTTCCCTCCCTCCATCGCATGCCCTCTTCTGCGCCCACACCACACGCCACCACATGCGCACTGCAGGAAACACTGCAACACACATGGTCACTATGACCGGCACACAACTCTGGCGTGTGGCAGCTGCTGCTGCGGTGCTGTGTGTGGCGTGCGACGCGCAGCAGAGCTGCGACAACAGCAACGCCTGCGGGTCGATGCAGATGTGCGGCGCGGACAAGCTGTGCCACGAGGCGACGGACCACACGATGCGTGTCCAGGGGCTTTCCGCCTGCTCCGACCTCGGGACGGAGGACGTGCTGCAGGAGGCGCTGGACTACGCCATCGGGCTGCCTGTGGAGGTGCGCTTCAAGATGGAGTGCTCGTCTGGGTGCATCGTGCACGGGCGCACCATGCCAGGCTTCCTTCCCCGCACACCGGCACAGGTGCAGCAGATGCTGGCCTCCGGACTGGACAGGCAGGGCCTCGTCGCGTCGTCCATCCTCGTCGCACGCGATGCGTCATTTGAATACGTCACCACGGCGAGCAGCGATATGACAGCAACGCCCGTGATCGGGCCTGTCACGACGGTGGCGTGCGACAGCACCCTCGACAAGAACACGACGGCGAAGGCGCTTGTGGTTGACGGTGCGTGCCACGCCACCGCCTGCAAGGGCGACACCCGCCTGACGGTGCTGCGCGAAGACAACCAGCTGCCGCGCGCGGTGTGCGCCCTGCCTGACCCGCAGGCAGAGGCGGACAAGGAGGTGACGCAGACGATCGTCGTGGCGGTGGTGTGCACGGTGCTGGGCCTGCTGTGCTGCGGGCTGCTCGCCATGTTCTTCACCCGCAGGTGCTGCTGCAAGTCGCGCGACGAGGAGGAGTTCGACGACTTCAAGCGTGCCGCCTCCATGCGCAAGGAGGCAGAGTGCACCGGCTCCTTCGCTTCGCAGGGCAGCCCCAGCATGGCCTCCTTCCGCCTGCCCGCCACAGCATCGCCCTCCTTCTCCACCAACGCCCCGACGCCGAGGAACGGGCCACGCGTCGCACCTGCTGAGGCATCGTTCCTCACTGCAGCCAGCGGCGAGACGAGCCCGCGCAAGCCCGGCAAGGACGTTGTCCTGAAGCACAACCCTGTGGACGCAGCCTTCGGCAAGATGGTGTTGGAGGAGGCGGTCAGCGAGGCGGACGGTTCGGACGCCGAGGACGACCTGGGGTACACAATGAGCGCAGTGCAGGGCAACGGCCCCGCATGCGGCTGCTGCCTCCGCCGCTTCGCCTTGGAGGAGGGACGCATCGACTTCGACGAGCTCCTCATGAAAGGCGAGCGTGGGCTGTACATCGGGGTGGGGCGGCAGTACCTTCTGGTGGGGAAGACGGACAGCACGCTGTACTGCCTGGGATGCAAGGGCCCGCAGGCGCTCGGGGGTGCGGACGCGGAGCTGCCGCTGAACGTGCACCGGCAGGTTTCGACGCGCGAGGAGCTGGAGCAGGTGGTGGGGAAGACGATGGGGGTGGTGCGTGAGAAGACGATCGGAGACCAGGCGGTGATTGCGTCGTCTGTGGCGGCGCTGTTCAAGGGTCTGCCGAAGGGGGCGGTGCCGTACACCGTGACGAAGGCGGAGAACGGGGAGGTGGCCGGGCCGGGTGTGGTGACGGGGTGCCGGCAGAAGGCGACGCGGTGGTTCTACTCCGTGAAGAAGCCGCTGCTGTCGTGGCTGTGCGTGCTGACGCCGATGATCGCGGCGTGGTTCTGGTACTTCTTCAACCACACACAGGGGCCTGCGTTTGACCTGCTCGGGTACTGGCTGCCGATTGCGAAGGGGTGCGCGAACGCGATCAAGGTCGGGAACGCGACGCTGCTGCTGTTCGGGTGCCGGCACACGATGACCTTCTTCCAGAACATGCGGTGGTACGAGGCGCTGTTCGGGCAGACGGAGAACCTGCACGTGTGGGTGGGGGTGATTGTGACGGTGCTGAGCCTGGTGCACACGGGGTGTGCGTCGCGCAACTACTACATGCTGATCCACCGGTACGGGCAGAACGCAGAGGACCTGCTGGCGAAGCAGCTGCCCTTCATCACCGGGCTGGTGTGCCTGGTGTTCCTGATCGGGCCTGTGGTGGTGGCGCGGTACTACGTGGCGACGCGGAAGCTGTACAACTTCTTCTTCCAGACGCACATGGGGCTGATCATCTACCTGATTGTGCTGGCGGTGCACACGAAGCCGTCGGAGCGGCCGCGGCTGTACGCCCCGGAGGGGCAGCTGGACGGGAAGAGCGACACGATCTGGTGGACGCTGCCGTTCCTGCTGCTGTACCTGGCGGAGATGCTGTACAGGCGGATGTGGCGGTCGAAGCACCCGCTGAAGGTGAACCGGAACCTGACGCGCATCTACCCGGTGGGGAAGAAGGGGGGCCGGATCCTGCGCCTCGTGATGAGCCGTGCCGGGGACGAGGCGCTGGACAGCTACAAGCCGGGGCAGTACGTGCACATCCAGGACGAGAAGGTGAGCCGGTGGGAGTGGCACCCCTTCACCATTGCGCGGGTGACGGAGACGGACCTGGAGCTGCAGATCAAGTGCGACGGGGACTGGGTGTCGGAGCTGGCGGACCGGGTGGAGGACAGCCTGGTCCAGCGGCGGGAGATGCACATCGGGGTGGACGGCCCGTACGCCGCCCCCGCCATGTCGTACTCCAGCTTCTCCACGATGGTGCTGGTGGGTGCGGGGATCGGGGTCACACCCTTCCTGGCCGTGGTGCAGGAGCTGCTGAAGAGCAAGGCGCGCCGCTCCCGCACCGGCGCACGCACCAAGGTCCACTTCATCTACCTCGTGGCCGACCTGGAGGCGGTGTCCACCGTGGAGGACGTGATCCGCGGGATGGAGGAGGTGCGCACCGGCAGCATCGACTTCACCATCCAGATCTGCCTCACGGGCGGTGCGGTGAAGAAGCTGAGCAGCGCCGACTACTGCCTCTCCGCGAAGGGCGCACCCCCCGCGAAGAAGGACGCCGCCGCCCCCGCAAAGCACGTCGACTTCGACATGTTCCAGCTCGTCCAGCACTACACCGTCGCCACAAAGCAGCACGACTTCCTCACCCACCTCCCCGTCGCCACCCAGTTCGGCCGCCCCTCCTGGCGCGAGATCTTCACCGACCTCGGCATCACGAACACCTCCACCGAGGTTGGCGTCTTCTGCTGTGGGAACCCCATGCTCGTGGCCGACCTCGAGAACGAGTGCAAGGAGTTCAACTCCACCTACGCAGAGTTCGATTTCAGGCCGGAGATCTTCTAGTCACGCCTGGAGAGGACGCGGGCTTGCCCCACCTGGGGTAGGGGGGGGGCTGGGGATGGGGTGGGACAGGATGCAGTGCCACGCATGGCAACCATCCACTCCGCCCGCCACCATTGCCACCTCCCCCTCCCCCCCCCCCCTTCTCCCACACACGTCTTTCTCACTCGTGCGTCGCTTCTCCCGGTTCTTTAATCTGCCCCTGAGGTGCACCAAGCACATCAGGGGGAACTCGTTGCTGCCCACTCCGCCACACCCACACCCGCCTAGAATCTAGCTTGTCATCTCAACTCGTCTTCCCCCTCCATTGCGTATCTCACAAGGGGTGGTGGCAGGTTGCCCACCACTGCAGTAGGGGTGCTTGCTTGTTGCATACCACTGCCGCCCATCCTGCCGCCTCTCACCGGTCCCCTCGGACACATTGCCCGCATGTTGAGTGAAGGGGGAGAGAGCAAAAGGGCAGGTAGGGTGTGGGCTGACATTCTCTCTCTCTCTGATGCCTTGCTTTTTGTTCTGCACTTTCGCTGTCACACCACCAGGTGTAGGAATCACCTTGATACCAAGACATAACCAGGTGTAGGAATCACGGCTTTGCTCCACTTCCATTTCTTTTCCCCCCCACGGATTTGGCCCAGAAAATACAACAAAAAAAAATTGCCTTATCTTGTTGATTGAGGGAAACCCCCCGCCCCTCCCCCGACAGAGATCCCCTCTGCGACAAGTGTGATATTTTCCGGCAGGAATAGGAGGCAGAGACAGAACGGGGTGGGGGTGGGGGTGGGGGGGGGGGACTGTTACATGGCAGCTTTTCTTGTTGCCAGTGCAGTGCAATCGCCTCGCGAACCCCTCCACACACCCACCCATGCCCTCCTCTTGTGTCTCTGCCCTGTTTTTGAAACACACTGGCGTGTGCAAACAGGCGGATTTCGTACCGCCGGCAAAGAGGAAGCTGATTTTTGACGGGGGGGGGGGGGGGGGAGCGGGGAGGATGGGGCTGGGCAGCCGATTTAAAACACAAACTGATACATATAGCGGGGCCTTCGCTAAGAAGTGCAGTGAAGGCGAGCTACGGATAATGAACGCCGAGCTCCTCCGCTGACCTGACTACAGCAACAGGCAGCGAGCTGACACACTTCGGTCCATAGTGATAGGTCCCCATCGTTCCGTGCGAACCGTGCAGGAGTAGAATTGCCGTGGGAATGCGCGGTGTTTTGAATCGTCAAGTCAAAAAAATTTAGCAAACGCACCACTACTCTACTGTCTCTACATACACACTGCATGTGGCCCAGCTTAGCTGACGCTGGCCTCGCAGTGCCTCCCCCCACCCCCCACCCCGCGAGAGAGAGCACCACAAAAAGGCCTTCTGGTGTCATATTGTGCAAACCCCCCCCTCGCGCCGCACCCTTTGTCCAGTCTCAAACCATCGTCAAAAATACTACCAAAAAATATCAATAGGACACAAATCGTACCTGTGCAGTAGCCTAGCTCTCGCGGTGTATGTGATTGTCGACACCAAAAAAAAAGTATTACCACTTTCACCCCCCCCGAAGAACAGCAATATTATATCTGTGTGTGCAGTGCAGCTTTTTTTTCTCTACCGTGCCATCAAGGGCAGCGGATTGGTGCCTTTTTGATACCCACATCCTGCTGCAAAGGAGGTGTAGCAATGTTCCCCCATCCCCCTCCCCGCCACACCACCTCGCCCCATTCGTTTCGCAGGTGGAGGCTGCTGTGGCGGGGAATGTCGACTCAGGTAGTGCAGTATTCCCCTCCCCCCCTCTCACCCGTTCTTATCCAAAAAGCGCCCTATCACTTCACAGCTACAACCGCTCTGATGAATTTCCTTTTGTTTGTTGCGTTGACGCTTCTACACAGATGATGAAGGGTGGGGTTAGTGTATAGAGCACGTTTGGTTGCAGCTGTGGTGGGGCGCTTTCCGCTCACACGAGTGTGCTTAAAAAAAATAGGCATTTTGCCGTAAGAACGACGTCTTTCTTTTTTGCGTAAGGAGGAGGTGCCATGACTTCGTTTTTCCATACCAAGGCCCTCCTTTATTTTTTTCTTTTACGCACACGACTTTCGCGCGGAAAGTGTCATTCAGCTCTGCCAAACGTGCTCTACACACCACCCCCTTCATCAGGCAAGTGGGTTTGTAAGTGTGTGTGGAAGCGTCAACGCATCAAACGAAGTATCAACAGTAGAGAAAGAGCGGCAGAGTTGAAGTGACACTTTTGCCCTTCTTTTTTTTTTATTGTTCTTCTCCAAACAAAAAAGCAAGTATACCCTCCGACACGCACACCCTCTCGCCCCACCCAGCCGCCCCAACCGCCCTCTCTCGTCAGCAGAGCGAAGGGTTTCCCTACGATAGGTGAAGATCATAGATCGGGGAAGCCGCTTCGTCACACGGTGCACACAAAAATAGGACTCTTGCAAGTCACGGGTTGGATGGATGGCACATTGCGTAGAACACTTGCCACCCCTGTCACACCCCACCGTGCAAACCCTGCCTGAAGCTTGCGCCGGACAGCCCCCCGCCTGGGGTCTCGCTGAAGCACCTATTCTTCGGCTGTCCCGCGACAGCGTCAGCCCGACACCACCTCACAGCCACAAGCGTGCACAACCTGCTGCTGCACAACTGCAAGGGGGCCCTACGCTACCTGGCTGAGGCAGGGGTGACGGAGCACAGCGAGAAGGACTACCTGATCTCGTGAAACCTGCAAAAATCAACAGCGGTCAAGGGCTTCGGCCTGACACCCCAGCACCCCCCCCCCCCCCCCCCACCCCCAGACCCACGTCACTTTCCACGGGCCGCCAGGCGCGTCAGCGTCGGCGACCGCCCGCCCCCAGTCTGAGAGGCAGCAGCCACGACTCGGCAGGAGGCGGGCACAACAAAAAAAGGGAGAGTCGTCACTGTGCATATCAGCACGGTCCCGCCCTCTGAGCCAGACTAACCCGCCCATAAAGGAAAAGAGGAAGAGGCGACGTAAGGCAATGCCTCCGTGCGGCAAGGAGAACACGAAACAGCGTCCCCCCTCACCGGGGGACGCGACGAGCACGGCCAAAAATCGTTCAAAAAATCGTTCAAATACAACAAAAAAAATTGCCTTATCTTGTTGATTGAGGGAAACCCCCCGCCCCTCCCCCGACAGAGATCCCCTCTGCGACAAGTGTGATATTTTCCGGCAGGAATAGGAGGCAGAGACAGAACGGGGTGGGGGTGGGGGTGGGGGGGGGGGACTGTTACATGGCAGCTTTTCTTGTTGCCAGTGCAGTGCAATCGCCTCGCGAACCCCTCCACACACCCACCCATGCCCTCCTCTTGTGTCTCTGCCCTGTTTTTGAAACACACTGGCGTGTGCAAACAGGCGGATTTCGTACCGCCGGCAAAGAGGAAGCTGATTTTTGACGGGGGGGGGGGGGGGGGAGCGGGGAGGATGGGGCTGGGCAGCCGATTTAAAACACAAACTGATACATATAGCGGGGCCTTCGCTAAGAAGTGCAGTGAAGGCGAGCTACGGATAATGAACGCCGAGCTCCTCCGCTGACCTGACTACAGCAACAGGCAGCGAGCTGACACACTTCGGTCCATAGTGATAGGTCCCCATCGTTCCGTGCGAACCGTGCAGGAGTAGAATTGCCGTGGGAATGCGCGGTGTTTTGAATCGTCAAGTCAAAAAAATTTAGCAAACGCACCACTACTCTACTGTCTCTACATACACACTGCATGTGGCCCAGCTTAGCTGACGCTGGCCTCGCAGTGCCTCCCCCCACCCCCCACCCCGCGAGAGAGAGCACCACAAAAAGGCCTTCTGGTGTCATATTGTGCAAACCCCCCCCTCGCGCCGCACCCTTTGTCCAGTCTCAAACCATCGTCAAAAATACTACCAAAAAATATCAATAGGACACAAATCGTACCTGTGCAGTAGCCTAGCTCTCGCGGTGTATGTGATTGTCGACACCAAAAAAAAAGTATTACCACTTTCACCCCCCCCGAAGAACAGCAATATTATATCTGTGTGTGCAGTGCAGCTTTTTTTTCTCTACCGTGCCATCAAGGGCAGCGGATTGGTGCCTTTTTGATACCCACATCCTGCTGCAAAGGAGGTGTAGCAATGTTCCCCCATCCCCCTCCCCGCCACACCACCTCGCCCCATTCGTTTCGCAGGTGGAGGCTGCTGTGGCGGGGAATGTCGACTCAGGTAGTGCAGTATTCCCCTCCCCCCCTCTCACCCGTTCTTATCCAAAAAGCGCCCTATCACTTCACAGCTACAACCGCTCTGATGAATTTCCTTTTGTTTGTTGCGTTGACGCTTCTACACAGATGATGAAGGGTGGGGTTAGTGTATAGAGCACGTTTGGTTGCAGCTGTGGTGGGGCGCTTTCCGCTCACACGAGTGTGCTTAAAAAAAATAGGCATTTTGCCGTAAGAACGACGTCTTTCTTTTTTGCGTAAGGAGGAGGTGCCATGACTTCGTTTTTCCATACCAAGGCCCTCCTTTATTTTTTTCTTTTACGCACACGACTTTCGCGCGGAAAGTGTCATTCAGCTCTGCCAAACGTGCTCTACACACCACCCCCTTCATCAGGCAAGTGGGTTTGTAAGTGTGTGTGGAAGCGTCAACGCATCAAACGAAGTATCAACAGTAGAGAAAGAGCGGCAGAGTTGAAGTGACACTTTTGCCCTTCTTTTTTTTTATTGTTCTTCTCCAAACAAAAAAGCAAGTATACCCTCCGACACGCACACCCTCTCGCCCCACCCAGCCGCCCCAACCACCCTCTCTCGTCAGCAGAGCGAAGGGTTTCCCTACGATAGGTGAAGATCATAGATCGGGGAAGCCGCTTCGTCACACGGTGCACACAAAAATAGGACTCTTGCAAGTCACGGGTTGGATGGATGGCACATTGCGTAGAACACTTGCCATTTTGCACTCCGCCGACCTGTGTGTGTGTGGTTTGTGTGTGCTGCCGAAATGAAACCCGAGGGTAATGAAGCCTCGAGGGTATGCTGAGAGAGCCAGAGTGGGGGGGTGGGGTAGGGGGTGGGAGGGAGTGAGTGAGAGAAGAATGATCAGATTTCTAGCTGAAAAAAACCCCGGGGCCCAAAAAAACACCCCCCCCCCCCCTCTCCAGGGCGAAGCCACGGCTTCAGGCGCTGCCCCCACTACCCCCCCTCCCCCTCCCTCACACCCACCCCCCTCTATTTTCCACGTTCTTTCAAATTGTCTCTGTCCCCCTCTCTCTCCCCCCCCCCCTTCCCCACTCTTTTGACTTTGATACATATAATGCTTTTTTTCAGCCTTGATACAGAACTGCGTGGGTTTGCACCTGCCTGTTGCAATGCAAACCTAGCCCCACTCTTCCACCCCACCCCCCCCACCCCAACGACATGCTCTCGGATGACGTGCGCGACGTCGGGTGGCATGAATCTCGAGAGGGGGGCAGTGCAGGGCTGATCGCCCCCCCCTCTTTGGAAACATGTCATTTTGGGAGCCCTTTGCTCTGTGTCAAAAACTGTGTCAGTTCTGCCTCCTCTTTTGTGAGGCGACGCACTTTTCTGCACTTCTGAGCAGAAGGCCCTCACTACGACTGCACGTTGGGAGATGCGTTGGAAGGGGGGCGGGGGTGGGGAAGGGTGTGGGAATGGCGGAGAAGAGGAGGAGGAGGAGGTCGTGTGCGTGAATATTTATTGAGAGCTGGGTGGCAAGCCCGGCTGGGGGGGGGGGGGGGGGGAGGGGGTGGGTGGGAGAGGCTGGGTGAGGCGGGGGGAGTTGGGGGTAAGTTATCTGCGCCCCCCCCCCCCCTCTTGTTTGGCTGGATCTTGCGACCACTTTTTTGCGATCTTTTTTAGCTTTGTATTTTCTGAGAGTTCTCATGACATTATTTTGTAGTTTTTATTACCGGTCCTGAAACCATTATTACCGGTTTCCTGCAGAAAGTCCATAAGCCAAGAGGTAATAATAAACCACTTTACGAGACTTAAAGGCGATATTATTGACCATTCGGTAATTAAAAAGTTTTTATCAAAACTAGGAAATAAAGCAGTCACAGGAATATAGCCTGGGTTTAGTGACTTCATCCATTATTTACACTCAGCTTTCTTATTACCGCAATATTGAGGGCAATAATGGAAATCTTTATTTCCTGGAAAAAGCGGCTGGGGGCAGGGGCGGTGTGGGGGCGAGGTCCTGGCCAGTTTGCTTGATCCACATTGCTCCTACTCGCTACAACACTTCACAGGGGCTAGAGGGCATCACCTCGGCAGGTTGACGTTCAGATCCACAGTCACCCTGCTCTGGCTTGGCGCTCCCGTCGTCGTCCCCTGTGCAGGCTGGCTTGACATCATGTGCGCGACGTTCCGCTGGTGTGTCGTGGATGCATCAAGGTAGAGCTGCGGCGTCGATTCTCCGCGCCAGCCGAAATGCCTGCGGAGATCCATGGTGGACGCGCCGCCATTGGCCGCTGCCAGCGCGGCGGAGCGTCTCATGCTGTGCCCGGTGTATCCCTCCGGGTCCTTTTCCAGGCACAGCGCAATCTTCCGTGGCAGCCCGTAGAATTGGTTTCGCCCGATGGGCGAAGCGAGGAACGCGCTGCCGGCCTTGTTGATGCGTCTTGCGACAGGCCCCGTCACGAGGTCCGACAGAGAGAGGTGGGCCAGATGGGCCTTGAGGACGTCGTAGAACACAGCTTCTTCGTTCAGCATCTTGGGGACCACAAACGACCGTTCAATCGCGACGCTTCCCTGCTTTGCACCGTAGAACTTCACGCTGATCTGCTCATCTTGAACGGTGATGTTTTCGATCGACAGGTTGCGGAGTTCAACGAAGCGCATCCCACCGAAGAAGGCCAGCACCACAAGCGCACGATCCTGCTTGCTCGCCAGCGACCCGGTGCCCTTGTCCATGTAGTCCTGCAGTTCTTGAAAAGAGAAGGTTTTGGCTTGTTTGGTGGTGTAGCCCTTTGTTTGATTCTTCACGTACTGGTGGAGGCGTGGCATCTTTGTCTTGATCATGTTCCCGTGGACAATCTTGACCTTGAAGTTGATGATGGAGTAGTAGTTCCAGATTGACGATGCGGCAGAACCCCCCTGCAGCTTGGCCTTGAGATAGCCCTTGATGTGCTTCTCGGAGTAGATTGTCTTCATGGAACGAACCCGGGGAGCCTCCTCAGCGACGTACGCCTCGAAGTCAGTCAGTCGATCGGTGTATGCCTTCCTGCTGCGGACTGGCATGAGGTCACCGTCACTTGATGTGCTGCTGCTGCTGTCGCTGTCATGATCGGCGGCGCGGGGCATGATGTGTGTGATGTTGCGTGATCTGTGGAGGTTGTGGCTCTGGTACTACGGAGGCTTTCTGCAGGAAACCGGTAATAATGGTTTCAGGACCGTTAACAAACTACCATATAACCGGTCCTAATTGAGTACTTTCTGGATTTCGGGAAATTACGTCCCCTCAGCAAGGTACTCGGGTGTTTTTGTTCCCCTCGGGAAGGCCCTCGGGCTTCGCCCTCGGGCCTTCCCTCGGGGAACAAAACACCCTCGGACCTTGCTTCGGGGACGTAATTACCCTCAATCCATAAAGTACTTTATTATTACCGGTAATAAATAGCTATTGTTGTTGTTGTTGTTGTTGTTGTTGTTGCAAAAAAAATTTCGCCGTGTGTCCGCACGGCCCCCCCCTCACTCAAACATAATTAATTTGGCTCTGTTTGGCCCCAACACATGTCGTTTCCCCCCCCCCCCCTTTACCGTCACTTTACGATCCAGCCAGAATGGGGGGGGGGGGCGGGGGGGGGGGGCGCAGATGGTTGATTTTCCCCATTCCTCCTCCTCTCTCTCTCTCTCCCCCCCCCCCCCCCTTCCGAGAGACTGAGCGGTTCCGTCCCCTCTGGCCGGCCGTTCTCAGGCATTCTCTCACCCCACACGGGTGGGATTTTTTTAGCCTCCCCGACCTCCCTCCCCGTTTCTTGGACCTGCCTATTGGCAGACACTCGTCACCCCACACCCCACGTCTCCTCTCCCTCCCCCTCCCAGTGTTGTCCACGATATATACGCGCAGTTCATTTTATTTTTGCTCTTTGAGAGCAGCGCATTTTTTTTTGTTCTTCGTCCCAACCCCGTTGTTCTTCATCCGGTGAGGCACCTCACCTCACCTCACCGACCCTCCCCCCTCCCCACTCTGCCCGACCCCGGATGCGGGTGAGCATAACAAAGCAATTGACTCTGCCCGACCCTGCCCCACCGGTGAACTTGCCCTTCCTCCCCCCTTGAACTGGCGCTCTTTTGTTCAAAAGAAGCCAGTTTTTTTACTAGTTACGAGCGACGAAGCGTAGCGAAGTCGCGAAGTAACGAAGGAAATCGTACGACTGAAGCTTTGGATTAGCACCTCATGCCACTTCACAGGGCCTCAACACAGCCTTGAGACAGTGCGCTCAACAAAAAGTAGTCCGGAACTGTTCTCCCACAGTTGCTGGACAGGGTGTCTATAATAAAGCGAAAGGAGTACGATTTTGCAAGAACAGGTAGCTTTTCTCACTAAAAAGACTCGTGGCAGCGTTCGGTATCCTGCACACATGCACGAGCAGGCACCGTTCGTACAAAGAAGGGGATGCTACGAGCACGGCCAAAAATCGTTCAAAATTGTTCAAAATCGTTCAAGAACGCAACTCCAAGTATCCCCCCCCCCCCCCTCCCCATCAGTGAGTGAAGGGTGATCATTCTTGTGCTCCCTTCAACTTCGATTTCACTACCCCCCCCCCCATCATCTCCCTCCCCCCTTTGGGTACAAACAGGGATTGCGTGGGTCACCCTCCCCCCCCCCCCCCCCCGCCTGTTCGCTTTATCAAGTGAAAAAAAGCTGTGTCGCGTCGACACGGTTTGATTTTCGATGCCAGACCCCCCCTCTCGGAAAACGGAAATCCCCTTCACCCCCACCCCCCCCCCTTTTTCTTCATCTTCTTATTTCGCGTATTCTCTTTTGATTCAATTGATAAATGTATTGGGGCAATGCGTGTGGGAAGCCGTGTGGCATCATGTTTCTTTTTAGAGAGCGGGGGGGTGGGCCACAGAGACAACAAACAAGCAAC
Organism: Rhynchopus euleeides; assembly: GCA_963210315.1. Lineage (NCBI taxonomy): Eukaryota > Euglenozoa > Diplonemea > Diplonemida > Diplonemidae > Rhynchopus > Rhynchopus euleeides. The sequence continues at coordinate 1,170,999 of OY723244.1, forward strand.
TATGATGCAGACAGGTCGCGTTTCTGGTGCCACGGTTTACTTTATTTTTGTGGTCACTTTCACGATCCATAAGTGGCGCGTAAAGAGGGATCGTAGAGACCAACGAAAACATGTTCCGTGAAGCAGTCCAGAAGAAGGATGTGGCGTGAATCCTGTCGATGTTCTGCTTGCTGTGGCTGATGCAACCCCCGTCAAGAATTCAACGCAAATTTAAAAGCATTCTAATTGACCCACCCTTTGGTGCGTGCACTGGTCACGTTGTACGTGACAAAACCACTTCCTCAACACTTCATCAACGCCCTTCACAGGGGCCGCACACCACCCGTGCTCACAAACATGGTGTGGCTGTTTTCGCCCCTTCTATGTACCCCAGAACTACCTTCAAACTACCTTTTTTTTACCTTTTTTTGGCGTAGGTGTCAAAATTATTTCCTCCTATTAACTGGCGGCTGGAGTAATGGGTGTAATGGGTGAATTTTTTTGACCCATGGTCAAAATGACCCCACCACGATCCGCACGAGTTCCAAATATTCAAAAGAACGAGGTTTTGGGAAAACCGAGGGGGGGGGGGTCCCGACGGGTGGGTGGGTGGCGGAATCGAACCACCACCTGCGGTTTTCACGCCGAACACGCAGGACCATGCGACAGCACCTGACAAATCCATATTCGGGCGCGGTGGCAAACTCCCAGCATCTCCCGACGGCGTTCCCCTGAAGGGATCCTCGCCTGGTCAGGCAGGTCGGGCAGCTGCCCTACCTATTTAATTTCAGTCCGAAACCTTGGTAGGGCAGGCCTGACCAGCCTGCCCTCCCAAGAATATTATTTCTGATCTGCCCCCGCCCCCCTGGGCCCACTGGGGCCCAGGGAGCAGGGCTATTCCGGACTATCGACCCAATGACCCACCGAATGTGGTCGGGTGCTTGACATGTCAGGGACGATATGTCAGCCTGAGAACATATGTTCACTACCGTGGCCTCCGGCGGCCGGGGGGCTCCGCCCCCCAGACCCTCTGAAGGCGGTCTGCTGGCTCCTGGATGTCATGAACCGCCCGTGGTACGATAGACACGGATGATCCACTAGCCGAGCGCTCACGTTCGCGCGCGAAGCGCGCGAATTTTTTTTGCCCCCTTTGGTAGGCGGCACTACTACTAGGGCAGCTGCCCTACCTATTAAAGTTTTAGGCACGAGCCCAGCGAGATCACTGATAGGGGGTGTACTTTGCACAGAGCAGGGCGACCTCAGGACCTGGGCTCGCCGACCCGGGCTTCCCTTCCCGGTGTCCTCGCCCTCGAAGGCAACAAAACGCAACAAAAGGGAGGGTGTGTTGTGTCGGCATGAGGTGGTTGCACAGGGCCTGCATCCTTGTCCAGCACGTACCAGCGACGGGTGGGGCAGCAGGATAGTGGCACCCTGGTATCAACCCCGCACGTTAAACCCGTGCAGCCAGTGGTTACGCTCCACATGCGGAATGCGGATTTCCGAAATCCGTACGTACAGTTTCCACATGCGGATTTCCGCATGTGCCTGGGTAATTTTCCCCGCCCCCCCCTCCGAGCGTCAACCAAGCGTCAACCCATTTACACTGGGGCGACGCTAACCTAGCGTTACACCGGGTTGATGGTCGACGTCGATGAGAGGTTTTGCAGGAACAGATGCTCACTACCGTGGCCTCCGGCGGCTGGGGGGCTCCGCCCCCAGACCCCCCTGTAGTGTGCGTCTTGTACTCCGATCTCATATGGTCAGGGAATCCAACCACTCCAGTAACCTCAGGAGGACGCAGCCAATTCACACAGAATCTGTACGACCACAATGAACAGATGTTCACTACCGTGGCCTCCGGCGGCTGGGGGGCTCCGCCCCCCAGACCCCCCATGTAGCGTGTGCCCGTTGAGTGACCAAGTCCTGGGTGGGTGGCCGTCCGCAATAATTTTCAACTGAAAAAACGGCACGTGCGGTTTTCCGTATGTAATTGTTTTTGCGTTTCCAAAATTGTGTAACCACTGCGTGCAGCCAGTCGTCCTGTAAACGCACGTGCGCATGGGGCCCGGCCTACGTGTGGGGTGCTGATCACTTTCCGTCGAGCAGAGCTGATATTTCGGTGCTGGTGCTCCTTCGGTAGTAGTAGCTCCACCCTGGACCAGGAAACTACCCCCCCACAGGGAGGTTCCAATGTAAAGCGTCTCCCACCGCCCAACTCCACCAAACACCGCCCAACACCGGCAAAATCAGGTGAGTGGTGTATAGAGTTGTATGTACACCTGGGTTGGCTTGGGTTGGGTTGTGGGCTGCATACAGGAAGGAAATAATTTTGGCACCCCAGGCCATTTTTCACTACCCCAGAACTACCTTCAAACTACCTTTTTTTTAGCATTTTTTAGGGTTCAGCCACACCATAAACAAACCTCTTTTGCTGTTGCTGTGAGTCTATGGCAGGTCGTGGTCGGTCACAAAATAGAAGACTTTAATCGGGACCTCCTGCACGCAGACCTCGCAGGCTCCGTTTGGGACTGCCTTGTCGTATCCTGGTTTAGGTCACTATATTATGCGAGAATCCCGTCGGTAGTGCACGTATTGGGCTGGGTTCTCATGCAAACAACAATTTGCCTGGCCGCGGGATTTTGATAGAAGGTCTTTTGGAACCAAGGATCCTATAGAAACCGCGCCAGATGATCTGTTCTCAAGCAGAGAGAGAGGGGAAATAGATGTGTGGTGTCACCACACCTCAGGAAGACAGAGTGAGCGGCGGCCATCGCAAAAAAAATGAGTGCCGGGTTTCTTTTGTTTTGTTTGTGCAACCTTCTGGTCACCTGCACGTTGGGGCGTGGAGTGTAGGTGAACAAAACATTGCTCCCCACTGCAACCTTTTTAGTTCTGAACGCCTTCCGTGAGCACGGCGTGCGTTTGACACAAAAAAAAAGGAGGTGCTATAAAACAAAAGCAAGCCTTCTCCTCCACCCTCAGAAGTACACTTCATTTCCACAAAAGTAACCCAACAGCGGCACCCAGTGGGCGTCTTCTCCCGCGCCACCCCCACCCGCTGACCTCTCCTTCACCCGCATCTCGTTCGTTTCAATTCCTCCTCTGTTATATTGTCAGTTCGGCGGAGCCAACCGGGGAAACTTTCTGCGCCTTCGCGCTGGATCTTTCGACCCCACTCACACCACTTCATCAGAGGGAGTCACAGATAGTTTCTCCGGGTTTGGCGCACAAACAACAGCCTTATCTTTGTTTTCCCCCTCCGTTGCCGGAAAACCTCGTTAAACCGACCAAAACCCACACGACCTTTTTTGAGGTTTAAAACGTGGTGTTTCATGCGACTATCACTGCACTGCTGGTCGTGCTGCAGCGCGCTGCCAAATAAATTGGAATTGTGCCAGCCGACCATCATCTGCGACCATCTGCTACCTTTCTGCTACCCACACTGTGCGTGTCAGCATGGCCCCGCCCTCTGGGACTGACCAACTCAACAAACAAAGGAAGGGGGGGGAGGGCGTGCCCTTTTAACCCTTTAAACACCAGGGGGGGTCGACTTTATTTTCCGTTTTTGCGACCTTTTCTCATTGAGCCCGAAGCCGCAACCCCGCATTTTTTCATCCGAAAAGTAGGTAATCGGGTGTATTTTGACTCGCGGAATCCACCATCGCAAGAAATTTTGAAAAATAATGCGAAGAAAAACCCTGAAATGGGACTCCTTTACGCACCCCCAAAAAGGCCTATTTTCACCCCAAAATTGGGGGTTGATGAGTTTCTCCTGAAAAAATCCGAGGCGGTGGCATGAAATGGCGGAACCAGGGGCAATCTGGGACAGAATCAGCCCAGCGGAATCCGAGATACAAAAAAAATCTCAATTTGATGGAGTAGAACACCCCTGGGTGCCAGCCCGCAATGGCAGGTCCCGTTGTGCCGACCTGCTCAACCACCCTCAGGGGGGTATCTGACGTGTGGAGCGGGTTGAAGACCGGTCATCCGTTTTTTCCAGATCAGCCTCAGTACCCTGGGGGAATTTTGAACAGCGGAATCCACGATCGCAAGAGATTCTGAAAAATATTGAACAGAAAATTCCTGAAATGGGGCTCCTTTGCGCGCGTCCTCAAAAATGCCCAAATCCCCCTGGAAATCGGGGAGCCGTCTGATATTCCCTGAAAAATGCTGGATGGTATCGAGCTTGGCGCAACCGCAGGCAATATGTGACAGAATCAGCACGGAAGATTCCGAGACAGCAAAAAAATCGATCAAAATGGTGAAGTGGAGCCCCGGGGTGCCCGTTCCCAATTGCAGGTCACATGAGCACCGACCTGCGGAAATGCAAGAAGGGCCGGGGTGTGAGGGGTGGACGGGAATTGAGCGGTCTTGTGTCCAGCCCTCGAATTCCTCCACATCAGTCTCAAGTACCCATAATTTGTGCAGGGCTCAGTTGCACACTACTGTTTCTGGGTGCTGGCTGGGCGCCGTCGACACTCTCCTGTGGAGGTGGTATTGCCTGTCTTGGAACGGTCCTTCTCAGGGTGCATCGTTCTTGGCAAGGCCGAGGGAGACACGCATTACAAACGGCAGTCGAACACGTGCCACTGGCATTTGTATTCAAGCGAGGAAGCGGTCGAGGCCGGTTGTACCTCTGTTCGATGAATACTGGCGAACTGATGGTGGTGCCAAAAACAGGAAAATATAGTGGAAAAAGTGACCAAAAACCGATTTTTGACCAAATTCTCCTTCAAACCTAAAACTAGTTCTGCTCCATCTTTCTCGCCGAAACTGGTCGCATTTGATTCCGCTGCTCTGAAAGATTTCACCATAAAAAAATCGGTGAAAAATTCCACGATCCGACCCCATAGGTGCCCAAGGAATATTATCCCACCCCGTACGGGGTGGTTGGTGCTTAAAGGGTTAAAATACAGAAGAAGCAGGCCCCGTTTGGTCATCTGCCCCGCAAGGCCCGCGACGGCCCCAAAGAGAAATACCTATTGTGGGGTAATCAGGCTGGGGGAAAAAACAACAAATCACAACGAATCACACCCGATCACAACAAATCACAACGCCAAATGTTGTGATTTGTTGTGATTTGTTGCGATTTGTTGTGGCCAGTTGTGATTTGTTGCGACCAGTTGTGACGACTTGTGACCCTTTTGTGATGAGTTGTGATGAGGTGTGATCTGTTGTGATCTGTTGTGATCGCGATCCAAAATTTCAAAAATTTAAAATTTTGGATCGCGATCACAACAGATCACAACAGATCACACCTCATCACAACTCATCACAAAAGGGTCACAAGTCGTCACAACTGGTCACAACAAATCACACCACGTCGTCAGCTGATTGAGGGTGTGATATGAGGGTTCTATCCAACAAGGATATCAAGGCGGCACTTTCAAAGTCCTGCCAAGGACAGCGCCACGTGGGTGTGTGCTTCTGATATATGTTATGTCATCATGTGAACCCTCCCCAGCGTGTGCCAACATCCCTGACACGCTCACGAAAAGCATGACACGGAGAAAACAGGTGCCGAAACAACCTGCCGAGCACACGGGTGGTGCCACGTTGATCCACGCAGCGATCTCCCATGACAGGAAGCCTTGTCGCCACGGCAGAGTCGCCGCAGACTGTGGGAGAGGTGTCGCCAGTCACCTTGAGGTTGCAGTGTGTCATCAGGCTAAGACCCGTGCCCTCTTCACCTCCCCTGTTAGGTTGCTCCCATATCGTTGCCTGCTTTGGGGCCTGAAGGACATAGGGGTCCAGCAGGCACTTGAGCATCGCAAGGCATGAGTGGCTGTTTCAAACTCCTGGTGCAAGCACCCGTCATGGTCTGGGGAAGCCCTCCCAGGTAGTTTAACGTCTTGCCCAGGACAACAAATCACACCACGTCGTATTGCAATTTGGGTTAGCGTGCTGGCATCGCAGCCTGGCCCCGAAGGACCATACCGTGAGGAACCGGGCCCGCTATCCTACTCTTGCTCTACGTGACACCACACGGTTTCGCTCTCCTCCTCGTTGCGCTGTAAAGGAGGGGGGACACACACACACTGGAAGCCGGAGATTGCGCCTGCTGATACTGAGGCGCAATCTTCGCGACGACGCGTTGAAAAGAGCGCGGAATAGCCGCCGAACGAAAGATGGTGGGAGAGGGGATGCAGCGGGTGCGCTTCGGAACCGCACGCAACACCCGCTTCTGGAGGAAACGTGAACGACAAGGACGGACAGCACGTGTCTTGCGCTCCAAGAAGCGCAAGGCTTGTGAGGCCCGTGGGAAAGGGGAAGGCACGCCTGATCTAGCTGTGCTGATGATCGTGCGGGAGGAAGGAAAACCTGCTCTGTTGTTATGAAACGAGCATCGCTCTAGGGCAGATTCGTCTGCCTCCCACCACGTCACACCTAGTCACAACAAATCACAACTGGCCGCAACAAATCGCAAAAAATCACAACAAATCACAACATTTGCCTTGTGATTTGTTGTGATCTGTTGTGATCGGGTGTGATTTGTTGTGATTTGTTGTTTTTTTCCCCAGCCTGATTACCCCATATTGTTTGCTGGGATTTTGTCAGCCTTGTCACAGTGAAAAAGATAGTTTGTTGTTGGCGCTTTGGGGTGGCAAAATCACCAAAAAAAAACAACTACTCATTGCCTTGCCGGCTTTGGCTGTGCGCATATCCGCACCAAACCTTCATGAGGCAAAGCAAAACGTGATGTTTGTTCACCCGGGTTTTGGCGCACACACAACACCTTGTCTTTTTCTGATCGAATATGATATGCAACCCCTATGCCCAAGCCCACCACTCCACCCCGCCACACGCGTGTATTGTATATACCGCGTGGAACAACTGATTCTGCATTCTCCACCTATCTTTTTACCCCCCCCCCCCCACCCAACGGCCAAGGACTAACATTGCAAGAAGGTGCTGGGAGATTTACTTTTCCATTCACTCTCGACGATCAAACCCTCCCACCCAACGGCCCCGTCTCTCTCTCTCTCATTTCCCGCTCTCTCCCCACCCCCACCCCCGTCCCTCCCCGCCTGCCGTATACTTGAGTGTGGGCATCCCTGTGAAAGCACATTTCACACCCCCCCCCCCCCTTCTTTTCATTTGTTTGTGTTGTCTCAAAACTGGTGCGATTTCAACTCGATGCAGACACGTCACACACACGCACGATATTCGAGTGGAAAAAGGGATGTGCCACATCCCCTCCCCAAAAAAAATGGCACTTTCTTGTTTTTCCACACACACACACACACACACACCCTTTTTTTTCTGATCAAAAAAAGGATTGCCGGGTATTTTTTTTCTCTTTTGTTTTGTTTTGTGCAACCGGTCAAAAAGGCTGTCATCCCGCCTCCATCCACCCAGGCCACACACGCCCCAAACATGCTGCTGGGGTTTGCCTCCGTCTTCACTCTCGACAATGAAAACTCTACTCCCCTCAAACAGACCGCCACGCCCTGTCGCCTCGGTTGCAAGGCACGGTGCATACGGTTCTTCTTCCGGCGGGGGGAGGGGCTTGGCACACGAGCAACGCCCCTCCCCCACCCCCTTCTTCTTCTTCTTCTTCTTCTTCTTCTTCTTCTTCTTCTTCTTCCCCCTTCTTTTTATACTTCTGCTCTTTCGAGAGACGGGGCTCCCATAAAAACCCCACACCTGCACCCCACCTCCCCCACCCACAACCCCACCACCGCCACCCCGTTATTCGCACGCATTGCACCAGCTTCATTGGGGGCCTTCGCTGTGCCGCACTGTGTGTCAGACCTTGTCACTTCACAGCCCAGTGCTGTGGAGGCGGTTCGATTTTTCTCACTTCCCTGCACATCTGAGCGAAGGCCCCTTATTGGGCTCTTTATCAGGCGCTTGGTGTATATCAGGTGCATAGAAGGTTTAAGAAAAAGGGATTTGCCTGCTGGGGGGTGATTCTGTATTCCTTTGTTGCTGTGTTTTGTGTAAAAAAAAACAACCCTTTTCGGTCAGAACTTTACGCACGACGATATTTTCTTTTTCGCCCTGTGTCAAGACAGTGCCAGTTCTGTCTCCACAAAAGAGGGGATAAAACTGACACAGTTTTTGACACAGAGCCAAGTCCCCTGACGTGACAGTTTTCGCTCCGTGGCAAAACTGTGTCAGTTCTGCCCCCTGTTCTGTGAGGTGGGACGCCTCACTTTCCTGCACGACTGCGCGAAACAACTCCGAAAAATCAGCCTGCTCGGAGCACCGTTGTTGATCCTTCTGCATAGATCTTGCTCGCAGCAGTTATGGACCTGTTAGCCTGGGCACAGTATAGACCCTATGTCTCGATCAAAGCAGAACCAAGCTGGACGCACGTCCTGCAAGGCGCAACGGCTTATTTATTTTTGGATTCGAAGACATTGCAAGAAGATGTCATTTTTTTTAAAAGGTGGAAAATCCACAACCCCTCCCCACCCCGCCGCCCCTGTCATTTCTTCCAGAATACCGCCCGAGCTGCGTTGAGTCGTTGCTTTTGCGAGGCTTGAGTGCGATTTTTTTTGGCTGCGCCGCCACCCGGGAGGTGCACTTCAGATCGGCTCCACTGGGAGAGAGAGAGAAGTGTAGGTAAGGCGGAGGAGGGCAGGAAAGTGTATTTAGACCTGGGCCGTTTTTTTTTCTATTTTGCAAGAACAGCTAGCTTTTCGCACTAAAAAGACTCGTGGCAGCGTTCGGTATCCTGCACACATGCACTAGCAGGCACCGTTCGTACAAACAAAGAACGCAACTCCAAGTCTTTTTCTCCCCCCCGCAAACCGATGCAAAATGCCCCGCGTGTGGATTTTTTTTGCCTACAATGCCGTGTCACGATCACTTCTACAGGCATTCTGACACTGTCTCCTATAACCCCCCCCTCCCCCCGCCCTCCCCAAACTGCATAACGAGGGAAGGGAGGACATCCTTGTCCTTCCTTCAGCCTCTCATCTCAATACGAAAAAGACCTCCAGCTGCAACCCTGATTCCCCGGGGACATGCTCTCCTCCTTTTCGATACCCGACGCACCCCTGAGCGTCCACGTCGAGCGAGTTTCTCCCTTTTTCTTCTCCTTCGTACCGCCCCCCCCCCCCCCTTCTTCCCCCCTTGCACCCGGCACACACCCCCTCCGTAGGGGGGTGAAATAGAGGGCGAGAGAGTGAGAGAGATGGGCAGCCCCCTTTCCTTCTCTCCCTGTGCCTTTACCAAAGTTTTTTTTGTTCTTTCGAAGACATTGCAAGATGTTATAGGAAAGTTTGAGGAGGCGTTCCGTGCTCTACGACGACTCATCACCACTACACCACCACACCTTCATCAGCCAGGATTTGTGTATTTTATCACCAAGGGTTTTTTCGTTGTGTTTCGTGGTGTGATCGAGATAGTGGAAGCGATCAACCACTCTCTCTGAGATCTCCCTTTTCCCGTTTCTATCCTCCGACACAAACAGAGACTCAAGAATTTTCTCCGCCACCACCGCTACCCACCCCCCGCTCACCTACCCTACACACCCCCCCGCGCAACAATATCAAGTCACGGCGGTGGGCTTGTCGGAGTGTCACCGGCACACAGCACACACATGTGGATCTTTGTATAGCAGTGTAGGCAACAGACAACACAGGACCACACAGTGGGGCCTTCACTGCCATACACACGTCACTACCCCCCTCTCCTCACTCAGGTCCGGGCATCTGGCCTCGGGTGTGATTCGTGATCAGAGTTCTAGGTCAGCGCGGGTGGGCGTTGTGTGCGTTGGGCGGTGGGGGCGGGGGGGGTTGCGGATGCTGCGGGGTTGGTGGGGGGGGGGGTACATCATAAAGTGAGGGGATTGTTTTCACCTTTCCACACACGGACGCCCCCCCCCCCCCCCCCAGATTCGCCCCCACATCTCTTTTTTTTTGCCGAAACAAGCTTGCTTGTCACAACGCCCTTCACAGGGGCCACAGCGCACTGCCGATCGTGCGCACAGACAAAACCCGGATGAGAACCGGACAGACTTTCTTCCCCATCACCCTCCTCGCGTGCCTGTTGCGTTGGTGATGTTCTGCAAAGGATAATATTTTTTGCACACCGCTGCACAGTCCCCCCCCCCCACCTCCCACACACACACACACCCCAGCCCAGCCCAGCCCCACCAGAGAATCAACAAAAGAACGCTGCGGGGCCGAATTGATCGAACAGGGCATTATCGGCCTTCACCCCCCACCTCCCTCCCCTCCCACACACCAATTCCCTCTTACTCTCCGTGTGCTTGACAGCGTGCCGTGTGGCGTTGCCGTTTCTCCCCCACCCCTAGAAGCTCCAAGCCAAAGCAAGCGTCAGCCCAAAATCAAACAACAACGGTTTCAACCTGGTTTTCGTGCGACCCATGCGAGCCAGTCGAAGCATCCTCTTCTGAAATCAGTGAACCATTAATATCACTGACACCACTGAAGTTCTGATTAGCGTGCCTTTCGCATTTGTCGCATGAGGGGCGGTCAAACCGCTTTCTACAGCGTCCTGCTGTTGTTCTCCGAACGGGCTCTGAACGGGCAGTGCCAATCATCTATCTAGGAAGAGAGTCTTTTGCGCTCTCGTGTCACAACTGTTCACAACCGTCTGTGTCACCGATTTCCTGCCAACTCAATTTGTGAGACGGTAGTCTCTCCGCCAGTAGTCTGCCTCAGAGGAGATGCTCAGATGCTCGCCGTTGTGATGATACGGAATCAGGAATTGTGGGAGGGGAGGTCTCTGCGTCGTTTTTCCGGGCGTCGGTTTAGCGAAGAAGAAGAAGGGAGAAGCGGGGGATGTTCGGGCGTGAGATTTCTTTTTTTTTGCCGCATTTCACACTTTATATTTTGTGTGAGAAATTGCGCCGAAGAAAATCCTGTGCCAGTAACTAAAAAGGTGTGCGCCCGGATGGGTGAAAAAGAACCCCCTCACCCCCCCCTCTCTCTCTCTCTCTCTCCCTTCTCTTTTCTTCTCTCTCATCTCTTCTCTGTCCCTCCCTACCACCCCCACCCCCACCCCCCAAAAAAACATGACAGATCAAGCTTGCTTGTGATTGTCGACACCAAACATAATGACAATTTGTCAAATGAACATTGGCGTGGGATCGCAAGCCCTCCCTGCCCCGTGTGCTGCTAAAAGCAGGGCGTGGGGCGGGCGGGCTGCTGGACACTGAACAAATCCAAGTCACTTCTCTGCATGGCTATTTTTCTCTAAACGGCCAGCCCGAGGAGCAGGCCTGGTGTCTGATATGTTGGTCAAAACTGAAAAAGGCGCAGCAGAAAAAAAGTTAAAATAAAAACGAACGCGGCCTCCAAAAAACCCCCCCTTTTATCTTTTGAGAAGGGGAAACTTTGTTGCTGTCGACTCACGCATTTCTTCTTGAAGATGATTCCTCTTCTTCTTCTTTATCCTTCTTCTTCCCTCCAAAAAATATCCCCGCCACGTTTCTTGACATCTTCTCCGCCCCCCCCCCCTCTCCCTTGCAAGAAGGTGCTGGGAGACTTGCTTTTCCATTCACTCTCGACGATCAAACCCCCCCTCTCCCTTTCTCCCCCAACATCCACTGCATGATGAACAAAAGCAAATCCAAACAGACTTTCTTACCTCGTTCATTCCCCAATCTCTCTCCCGCAAACCTATCGAAGAATGACATAATGACACTGTCAAGAACAGAACTTTCTTTCGGCAAGCTTAGACCAATAGAGAATGGGCAGTCACATGGGAAGGGGGTGGGGGGGGGGGGGAGGGGAGTGAAAGGCGTGTTACAAATTTCGGGTATGGAGGGCATTTCATTCCACTCTGGCGTTTTGTGTCAAAAAGCCGGAGCGGAGTGCGGCACTTCAGATTTCTTTTCCCGAAAATTTTTGCGTGACATCACCTTTCTTCTGTTGGGAGCCCAGCAGCTATCCTTTTTTGTTTTCCCCTCCGGAAGGCAATTTTTTGGCCCATTTTTTTCTCCCTCCGTCACCGGACCGTGGCAAATCAGGGGATAAGATAGGTCTGGTTTTCCGGTTTTCAAAACCAGGGTTTCCCGGTTCCCGGTTTTCTGGAAAAAAAAAAAGGTCGGTCTCATTTTTGGCGGGTTTTTTTGTGACTTTGGGACAGTAGAACAGTCAGAAAAAACGCCATAAAAAAATAGAAAGTGACCCCATCGTGATCCGCACAGAGCTCAAATAGTCCAAAGAAGGCAGAGAAGCGGAGAAGAAAAATGGACCTAGCGGGTGGCCCGGTGGGTGGTGATGCCCTCGTCATGCAGGTCTCTTCTGTTTTGAAGGTGCACACATGGTGGACTCCAGCCACCCTAGCGAGTGTCTAAGAGGGGTCTAAGACTGCAGTCTGTACTGAAGACGGGAGTCTATTTTCCAGCTAATTTACGCTAAGACTCCCGCTGGTTGAGATTCATGGGAGACACACGGTGTACTCCAGCGGAGGTAGGGTAACCTCCGCTGGAGTTCACCGTGTCGTCTGCCTCTGTGCAGCGTCACTCGGTGCCATCGAATACATGGCGACAGCCCACCAACTCGAGACAGATCTGCTTGTCTGGAGGGCTGAGACGAGAACACGAACGAATTTCAAGCAGTCTTGAAGGTCGCCAAGCCTATTGGGGGCAACTAACAGATGAGATTTGTTTGTTGCCTGTCGTCACAGCTAGCCCATCTCCTCGATAACGGAATGTGTGCAGAGATCTCGTGGACCCTTTGGCCATTCTGTCGTGCACCCACTCCACCCACAACGCACACCTGTCACGAGTGGTCGCTCCCCCGTCCTCCTCCACCCTGAAGGTTGAACCCTCAAGGACCAGTGATCTCCTGCTGGCCGGGCTGCGATCAGCGATGCCTTCCTACTTACAAGCGAATCCAGACTGTAGGGAACAGATGTTCACTACCGTGGCCTCCGGCGGCTGGGGGGCTCCGCCCCCCAGACCCCCCTGCGTAAAAAAATTACACCAGACCGGTTTTTTGGCCGAGAGTCCAAACTTTCAAAGCAGCTGCTGCGCCTGCCCCACCAAGCAGCCTCAGTACGACAGGACGCGCGCAGGCACCGGGCCCTCTCAGATTCTGGGAGGGTTTGCGCGGGTCGCGCGCGCCGAAGGCGCGCGCGAAAAATTTTCAAAACCAGAAAAACCGGAAAACGGCGCCAGAAAAAAAGTCTATCTTATACCCTGGGCAAATGGGATCCAAAAAAAATTTGAGCGACAAGGCAAACCGGGGAACGGTAGCGAACCCAGCTCTCCCCACACCGCCCCTCCCCTTTTTCCCTCCCGTGACACCATGGCTATATGACTCTGGTGGTGTGATCAGTCCCCGGGCAGAAGGGTGGCGCAGTTTATGGGCCACCGCTGTCGGAAGATATGGGTGTGAGTTCTTTCCGACGATGAAAATCAACGACACACGCCAGTGTTCCAAACTGCTGTGGAGTGCCTGCCACTCGCCCGCTTTCACCCTGACACACGATCCTGCAAGAGCATTTCTTCCTTCGGGTTCTAAGCTTGACTTGACTTGACTTGACTTGGATTGATTCTACCCTTTCACTTGACTTGCTTTTGGCTATACCCTATCTTGACCTTTGTTATTTGACGCCCCCATGCGCCACCCATTTCCCCTGCCAAAAAGTAAACAAAAAAACAGGCGGCCCTCTCTCTCTCTCTCTCGATAAAGTCCAAATTGACAAAAAAAAATGCCAAAAATCACATGCAGTGTGCAAACGCGCGCACCGACCATGCGATTGCGGCCTTCCTTTTTCCCCCAACTGGAACGTGAATGCATCGCAGGAACATATTTTCAGCAGCCCGATCTCCCACCCCTCCCTCTCCCGTCCGCCTTTATATTCGAATATTCTGCACAGAATAGCAACATCACCGGACCCTCTCTTGTCACATTTCAACGCCTGCTGTGAAGAGAGTGTCAAATAAAATGGTGGGTGGTGGTGGTAGTGGAAGGAGGGGGGGGGGGGGCAATGGTCCCCCCTTTGTGACGCAAAACATGGCTTCCGCCGCTACCTCCGCCCGCCCGAATGTGAAACCTTTAAAGAACATTGTTGGGTGAGGCCCGTCCACTCCCTTCAACGCTCTCGGCGAGGGAAGGTGAGGGGGGCGTGTGGCCTCTACCCCAACCTTATCCCTTTTCCGCCTCCAGAAGTGCATAGTGGGGAAACGAAGGTGTACCTGCGTCCCCCCGTGTATAAATCCCACCCTGAGATCTCAACTGGGCAAAGCTGAATGAGAAAAGGCCAAAAAAAAAGGCGTCAGTGGGACAGAACGGGTCTGTGCAGTAGCCTAACTCTCGCAGTGCCTGTGATTGTCGACCAAAAAAAATAGTGTCATCAAAAACAAAATCAAAAAATGCAAACAATTTTCATCAAAAGAAAAGAGAGAGACACAGAGAGAGCGCGCGCCGCGGCATCGATAAAGCCTTGTAGTTCACAAATTTGATCATTCAAACCGTTTGGAGAAAAAAAATCATCGAGAGAAGGATAAAAAAAAGACACTCGACAAGCCTGTGCAGGAGCCTAGCTCTCGCAGTGCCTGTGATTGTCGATACCCAAAAATAAAAAAGACGCTCAACATGCCACAAGATCCCCCCCTACCCCCCCCCCCCCCCCCCGCTCTGTGAAGTAAAAAGGGGGGCATACTACCCACCCCACCCTCCCCTCCACCCCTGAAAAAAGACGCTCATGCCCACACACACCACCACCCGCCCCCACTGCTCCCCGCTCCGTATCAAGTGATTTGACAGCGTGTGCCGCTTGGCGCGAATTGTTCTTGCCACCCCCCCCCCCCCTGAAACCACAAGCCAACGCAGGCGCCGGCCAGAACATCACAGACATATGAGCGGCGGGGGGAGTGCGGGGGTGGCGCGGGGGGGAGATCGGGTGTTCTGGGTTGTCTAGGGTTGTTTTTGGAGGTTCCGTGCTCCCTTTCCAATGCGGCGGTGCCGCCGCCCCCCCCCAGCACCACCACCACCAGCACCACCGTCGATACCCAAGAAGGGAAGCCGAGGCCGTGGGGGGTGCAGGCCGACAATAGGACATGCGTAAAAAAATTTAGAGGGCAAGGTGTTTTTCTTCTGCACAAAGCAGGAAACCCCCTTGCCGTTGTGAAAAAATAAATTTTAAGGCAACACTGTGTACGTCACGGTCTGGTCGTCTTGTACGTCAGGCTGGAGGTCGTCGATGCCAAAAAAAATAAAGGGTTGTTTTGGCAGCGCTTCGGGGAGTGGCAAAACAGAAAGACCAACCGGCCTTTTTTTGCCTTGCTGATTTGGGCATATGGTTTGACCCAAACCTTCATCAGGCAAAAAAAAATCACGTGTGAGGTCTGTTCGCCCCCGGGTTTAGGCGCACAAACAACAGGCTTATCTGTTACATATCTGTTATCTATACAAAGGGCATGCCACCGCTCCCTGGTCTTCTTGTGCTTCAGGAGTCGTTTGTCAATGCCCCAGATAGAAACAGAGCATTATTTTTTTTTTGCAACAAAATTCCATCGAAAAGGGCAACCGGGAAAAAAATATGGGGTTGTTGTGGCGACCGCACCTTTCTTTCACCGCTGATTTCACACAAAGGTGTGGGGGTGTGGGGGGGGGGGGGGAGGGAGGGAGGGAGGGAAGGAGGGTGAGTGTCTTTCTGAGCATCGATTTTCGTGAAAAAAATTATTTCTCGAACAGCTTTGGAAACTCCCCCTCTTTCGCCACTGCCCAAGCCGGCACCCCCTCACCGCCACCAACGAACTGTTGCTGCAGCGCGACAAGGAGGCAGCCCACTACCTCGCTGCAGCAGGGGAACTGGGCACAGCGAGGTACTTCAGCCATTCAGCTTCAGGCTTGCAGTGGTCTTCAATCCCACCCAAGCCTTACCGAAGCTTGGATACCCCTGGGTCGGGATTCGGAACGTGGGTATATCGGCCGGTGGGATGCGACTTTGGGAAGGGATGGTCTACCCAAAATGGCTGGAAATCCTGTCCGGCCGCTGAAATTTGAACCGGACTACGGGCGGCCATCTCGCGAGTCCCACTAGGCACACAGGCAATGCGATTCGCATTGCCTGTGTGACTAGGACACGCATTCGCGTCTCAGACTCCCGTACCCAGACTCCCGCTAGCGGGCTAGGGCAGTTGGAGTCCACTATGTACTTGCACTCCAGGTCCCTGACTTGCACGCAGTGCAATAATGTGCCTGGAACCGGGGAGGAATGCAGTGCAAGTAATGTCCGGGTGTGCAAGTGATATCTTCCTCCCTGTTTTAGGGGGGCAGTTGGCCTGTAGTACGGATCGAACCCGGTCCGTCCAGGAACAGGAAGTGTACCGTACGACTTCTCCTTCACCCAACGGCGTCGTGCGGTCAAGCAAATCGGATATTCTTCCCAACGGGACCCTTCCCAAGACGAAAACCAGTCCCTGACCAACCCCACAGGCTCATCTTACCCTTCCTGGGGCTGGGAGTATGGTAGTGACCTCCATTTTGTAGCTGATTTTGGCCCGGGTTTTGTGTGAGTTTGGTGGTAAACTGGAGATTTCACGCCATGACCAAAATGACCCCACCACGATCCGCACAGGTTCTAAACGTTCAAAAGAACGGGGTTTCAAAAAATCCGCGGAGGTGGGTGGGTGTAGGTGTGGTGTGGGAGCCCCTGAACCAGACCCCTTATTCATGGGTGAAGCTTGACACCTAGACCCACAAAATGACCCCACTACGATCCGCACAGATTCCAAATATTCAAAAGAAACAGGTTTTGGAACACCCGAAGAGGCGGCCCCGCTGGGTGGGTAGGTGTGGTATGCTGGCTGACTCCCAGTCACATCCTCCGATGACAAGCCCCTGAACTAGACCCACAGGTCGAACTATCTCCCATTTTTACCCCCACTCGACCGGCTGGAGTCCGTCGTGTAGGTACATGGGACCACCACAGGGACCCACAAGTCATCCACAGGACCACCCTGCAGAGCAACAAGGCGCTGTGGCCTCTCAAGTCACCAGCGATTTTCGGTGATTTTAGGTGAAAAAAGGTGAAAAAAGGTTTCACCTTCCTGCCCCCTCATGTCCCATCTGCCGCAAAGAGAGAGGCGGATGCCCTTGGCGCGCCCGACATCCCGCCACCGGGAAAAACACCTGCAACCTGCGCAACGGTTAGCGCCTTGGACGTCCGGCCTTTCCCAGGCTTACTTCCCCTACCCCTCTGCAAGGGTACTCATTACCCCTCGTTCCTCTCACCCCGCCCCCAGGGCGCCCCTGTTGTACAACCAAAGGCCGCTGGGCCATCTGACTCGAAACCTCCAGCAGTGGCTACCGGCTTCCTGTTTGATGCGCCAAGCCGGCCGACAAATAACAGTAAAGTCAAGGCATGGAGGTGGTTACTTCCCCCTTGCGCGATTGATCCCATTCCCCACAAGGTTCGTCTGTCGAAGATCCATCGGCAGAAACGTTTCCGAGCCCGGGCTTTTCCTTTTGACCCCCCCCGCCAGATCAGGCGTTCATCAGACTTCCTTCCCAGTAAGTGGAAGGTCCCGCGCTATTTTCAACGCGCGGCCGAGGTATCACCCTCCGAGCTTCATTCGGTGGAGCCTCCGACCTTCAGTGTTCACGTGCCTTTCCCTATTTTAACAAAAGAAAGGAGCAGATCGCGCCCGTGTGGTGTGACTTAGTAAAAGACTTGGATAGCGTATCAGTTCTCGTGCGTCGTCTTTCGTAGATGTTCTGTACGATGCGGATCCGCTAATCCAACATAGCAAACGAAAAAAGGTGAAAAAAGGTGAAAAAAGGTGGCGCTGTCCTTGGCAGGACTTTGAAAGTGCCGCCTTGATATCCTTGTTGGATAGAACCCTCATATCACACCCTCAATCAGCTGACGAAAAAAGGTGAAAAAAGGTGAATTTTTTGTTTTTTTTGTGATTTCCTGTTTTGGAACAGACCCTCCAACACCCCACCCACTGTTATTTGAATCGTTATTGCGACCGTTTTATATATTTCTGTTTTGGGGGGTCTTCGCTACGGGGTGGTCGTCAGTGCATTTTTTCGTGCAATTTCCAGTTGAATTAGCTGAAATCTACGAATATTCTGACGAAGGGGGGTGTCGACTTTTCCCGGTATTTCCCGGCTTTTCCCGGAAATTCCCGGTTCCCTGGTTTTTTTTTGCGTATCCGTCAGGTGGACCACCGGGTGGGGAGAGATCCGGTGTGAGGCACTTGGGTCCGTCCAGGTGGGCAGGGGGAACCTGGGGGCGGGGGGCCTCAAAACCCGTCTACCAGTGCCGCTTCTAATCTCGTCGGTCTTGTCCCAACCACCACCAGCCAGCCCAGAACGCCCTGACGCTGCGACCTCGTCGATTTTTCCGTTTCGCCCATCCGCCCAACTCCGCCAACCCAACCAGCCCTACCCTTTCTCCCAGTCAGGGCGGTACTCACACGAGCGGCAAAGCGCTGGGGGAGGGGGGGGGGGGACATCAATAGGGGAGGGGAGGGGAGGGGAGGGGGGAGGAAGGGAGGGGAGGAAGGGGGGGGGGGTTATGTTGTTTCTAACCCAGACCTGCTGTGCAGAGCCCGGGGGAGGGGGTGGCCAGCCCCTGTCTAACCATTCACAACGGCCACCTGCACACATCTATGAAAGGGGGGGGGGGGAAGGTCCCGGGGGGGGGGGGGGGGGTGGTGGGGGTGGGGACGCTGCTCCGCCTACTCGCCCCGCTCCACCTCCGTCTGCAGCTTGCGCATGTAGACGCGCAGGCTGACCCCCGGCTCCCTCGTCTGGTTCCCGGGCTCGGCCTGCGCGCCCCCTTGCAGGATGCGCGCCTGCAGCCACTCCGCCGCTACGTCACCTGCCACCCTGGGCGAGAGGGGGCAAAGGCCATAGCTGGGGTGGAAGCAGTGCCTCCACGCCTCGACGGTGCGGGGGATGGCTCCTCCCATCGAGACGCAGGGGGCCATGCCGCGGGCCCGCGCTACCACCCCCTCGGCCCAGACACGGGACGCCGCAAGCTCCTGCAGAGCGGGGATGTTCGCCGCGGGCGTCTCGTCGTCCCCGTAGGCGTCGATGGCCTGGAGGTCGTCCTCGGGCTCCCACACGTTCGCCGGGTCGTCGTCGAACTCCATGGGGCCCGCCGCGTCACCCTGACGCAGCTCCTCCAGGCGTCTCGAGGACGCGGCCGTCCGGCTGCGGCGCTGCCCGTCCCGGCGGGCCTGCGCGGCGTTGCGCATCATCGTCGCAGCAACCCCCTGGATCCCGCCAGCCCCACCGGGGGCTGTTCCGCCAGAGGTGCCAGAGGGGGCTGTGTTGAAGGTGTGGGAGCCTCCGCCCTGGCGGCGCCGCGCGGCCTGAGCGGGGCCAGACGGCTGGGCGCCTGCCGCCGTGACCGGAGCCGCAGAGGGCACACCAGAGGGGGCTGTGTTTGAGGTTTGGGAGCCTCCGCCCTGGTGGTTCTCTGTGGCCCCCGACCCCGACGGCGGGCACTCTGCATGTTGGGCCTGCCCCTGCATGGGGGCTGGGGCAGCCCGGGAGGCACTCTCCGCCGGGGGCACGCTGTGGCCGTGGGTCGCGGAGGGCGCACCAGAGGGGGCTGTGTTTGAGGTTTGGGAGCCTCCGCCCTGGTGCATCTCCACGTCCTGGCCGGGAGCGACCGGCTCCTCCGCCACTTCCTCCTTCACCCGCGTTGGATGGTGCGCAGCCCCCGACGAGTCGTGCGGGGCACTCGGCTGCCTGGGCCCCATCGGCGTGTCGTGCATGCGGCTCGGGATGGGCTTCCGCCGGCGGGGGCGCGCCCGGGCGGACTCCAGGACCTCCCGCAGATCCGGGGTGACCGCGGGTTGCTCCGCAGGGTCTGGAGCGTCGACATCCACCGCCACCCGGTCAATGTAGCCTGGGCACCGCTCACCCCGCACTGCGCATGACGCGCACACTTTGCGCCAGCATCTGCCACACGCGTGATGCCTCGCGGAGCGGTCGAACGGGCGGCGGCACTTCTCGCACTCCTCCACCTGGCCCGCCGAGCCCCCCTGACGCACCATCTGCATGGGACTATCACCATCGCACCCCGTGACATCCGCTGCCATCGGCTTCGGGGGAAGACCCGCCAGGTGCTGACGCATGGGCTCCGGCATAACTAGGGGCACGTAGTGCCCATGTTGCCCCCCCGTCCTCCGCAGACAGTGGGCGTCCACCACTGCACCCGCACCTACTGGGGACAGAAGCATCGGCTGGTGGTTGTCGATGAGCACGAGGACGACGCATCTGGTCACGCGCGCAGCCGCCGCCAGGGCGATGAAGTCCGCCCAGGTGCGCACGTCGTCGCTCCCTGCGCGCATCATCTGCTCGGCCCACTGGTTCGGACCCTCCTCCACCCGCATCCGGAGGTCCGGGTCGCGCATCGCCCTGCGGACTGCCTCTTGGCGCAGCCACCCGCTGGATTGCTTCACCGATCGGGCACCCAGCGTGGCCAACGCATCAAAAGCACAGTCCCCCACCCGGAACGACCACCCGTCCGGCTCGACCAGGCCCAGCCGCGCCTGCTGCTGCAGGGACGACAAGCTCAGCCTCCCGTCCGTCTGGCCGCGCCACTCCAGCAATTGGGCCAGGGGGTCAGCCGCCACCCCACCCGCCGGCTGCGGGAGGTCCCCCTCCGCGGGGGGAGGCGGCGGGCGTGGGCGGCGGGGAGGGGCAGGTTCGGGTTCAGGGGTCGGCTCCTCGGGGCCCGCCGCGTCATCCGGGTCACACATGAAATCCTCCGCGTCCATGTGCCCGTCGAAGTGTGGCGCGGGGGCCAGGTCCGTGTCAGGCGCGAAGAAGTAGTCCGGCTCCACGCCCACCAGCGGATCCGGCAAGACCCGCTCCCGAGTCTGACCAGAGCGCAGGTCCGTGCACAGCGCCCCCCTGCGGAGCGACGACCGCCCCACCGCCCGCATCAACGGCACCACTATCCGCGCCGCCCAGGAACGAGTGAGCTCGGCCCTGTCCCCCAGCTTGTGGTCCACCGCGAAGCTGACCAAGTGCCTGAAGAGCCGCACGGCCTCCGGACCCATCCCGCCCGACTGCTCCAGGGCGAACGCGGAGAAGGCGATCTCAACCTCCTGACACCGCGCCCCGTGCTTGCGATGCTTGGATGCTTCAGCCCGCGACGCGGTGTACCCCCGCGCTCTCGCCGCACCCTGCCTCGCAGACTCCGCGCACGTCGACCACACGGTCACGTCGATCGCCCGGCCCCGCGACTCACCTATGCCGCACGGGAGGAACACGTCAGCCGGCTTGCCCCCGCCCAAGAGGAGGTGGTTGGGCTCCAGCTGGGGGCCGAGTCCCGCGTCCCGCGCCAGCCCCAGCACCCCGAGCTTCACCGCGTCGTGGCGCTTGATGCGGTCCGCCGATGCCTGGCAGCTGAACACATGGGCGCCCAAGACGTCCATGGCGTCCCCGCACTCGTGGCACCGCGACCCAGGGGCGAAGACGACGAGGCCCAGGCGCAGGCGAGCCGCCACTTGGTACTCCTCCCTCCCCATCGCAAACTGTTGTTCTGGCGTCACCGTCACCCACGCCCCTGCGCCTGGGAGGGACGCGGACAACTGACGCCCTTTACTCAGCACGTCAGCCTCCGCCAGTAGGGTCTCGTGCTGCCGGCTGATGATCGCCAGGGATAGGTCGCGCTGGCGGAGGGGCTCGCCCGGGCGCTTGTGAGGGTCCACCCAGTCCGCCTCCGCCACCAGCTCGTTGTGGGCGGTCGCTGCCACGCGCCACGCATCCGCATCCCAACGATATCCGCTGTCCAGCTGCACACATAGGGGGAAGAAGGAGCTAGCCGCCGCCAAAGCCGCAGCGGTGATGTGGTCCTCCGACCTCCGAATGCCCATACCCCCTAGCCTGACGGGCAGGGCCGCCTGGTCTCGCGCATCGTCAGGGAGGGTCCCGTCCCTGTCCCCGAGCACAGATGCCAGCACCATCCCGATTTCCTTGTCATACTGGCGAAGGTATTCTCTCCCGGCGTACCCAATTGCGCGCATCTGGAAGACCAGCTTGCAGAAGCCTTCACAGTGTCGCAGGAGGGTCATGGCCACTTGCGCGTCTTGGAGGTGGTGAAGCTGGCGCAGGTTCGGGATGAACTTCTCTCTCAGTTTTGTATCCATCACC
The DNA here is from genome assembly GCA_963210315.1 of Rhynchopus euleeides. Lineage (NCBI taxonomy): Eukaryota > Euglenozoa > Diplonemea > Diplonemida > Diplonemidae > Rhynchopus > Rhynchopus euleeides. Next base: position 1,193,039 of record OY723244.1, read on the forward strand.
CGCTCGCAGAATTCCGCATCCCCCACCGGAGCCCCGAGGAACTCGAAGTTGTGGTGGAGGAGGTCCATGCGAGTCGCGCGCTCCTTTTCCGTCGCGGCTACATCAAGGCCCGCTCCCCGGAGGCCCTCCACCGAGTGCCCATTCAGCGAGATCACTTCGCATTTGCGGCGTGCCACCACCAGGCCCAGCTCCGCGCTCCGCCGCTCGAGGATCGCGAACGCGTGGCCGACCGCCCCGGGGGAGCCCATCAGCGTGCCATCGTCCAAGTACCACACGCTGCCCTCCACCCCCGGCAGCTTGCCTAGGTCCTCGGTCAGCTGGCGGATGGCCAGGGAGAACAGGAGCGGCCCGAGGGGGTCCCCCTGCTGTACCCCCCTCTGCGATTCGAGCACTTCGCCACGGTATATCAGGGCTGAGGGCGACGCGTAGCACCACTCGACCCACGCCGACAGCTCCGGGAGGTCCCGCCTGACAGCATCGATGAACGCCTGCCTGTTAACCATGTTAAAGGCGTTGGCATAGTCGATCTTCAGCAGGACCTTGTCCGCCCCCCTGTTGCGCGCCGCGAAGTCCTTCACGACCGCCGTGGCCGCCTCCAGTCCGCCGTCCACCGCCACTCCTACTTGCCTCCCCTTCAGGAGGAGCTTCCCAGCCTGTTCCCTGACGTCTGCGGTGAGGGTTTTGGCCACCAGGCGGCGGAGGGTCTCCCCAACCGCGATCGGGCGGATCCCCGCGTCTGGCTTGGGGAGCGCGACCAGAGACGCGCCCGCGATGTGCCGGGCCAGCTGCGGGGGGGCCTCGCCTCTGCGCAGGACATTCACCACCGCCGTGAGGGCCGGAAGCACATCCACTCCCTCCACCTGGACGAGCTCCCGGAGGTGGTCCGCCCTCAGGCCTGAGGGGCCGGCGCCCGTGCCCCTCGGTAACCCCTTCAGCGCTTTAAACACCTCGGCGGGGGTGGCATCCGCGGGCACTACCCGCGTCGCCGCGGAGATGGCTGGGCTGTCCGCTTCCGGGTGCATTGCTAGGAGCTTCGCTTTCGTGGCAGGGGTGGCAGGCGCCAGGCCGGCGCTCCTGGTGCGCGCCATCGCCGCCGAATACCGCCCTTGTCTCGCCGCTTGCACCACCGCTTCCTCGGTCTCCTCCCATGTGGGGGCAGCCTCCACCCGTCCCGGGCCCGGGGCTTCCGTCCGGGCCCGGCGCCAGAGCTCCGACGCGCGTCCTTCCCGCCAGAGGATGATCGCCTCCTCCCGGGCCCGCTTCGCCAGCAGCTGCTTCTTCTTCCCTCCACGGTAGGTGCGGAAGAGGGTTTTGGGCACCAAGAGGAGGCGGAGCCACGCCGTGGTGCTCGAACTATTCGCTGCGACATCCCACAGGGCCTGGCTATAGGCTACCGCCGCCGGGCGGAGGATCGCCCCGGGGACCGACAGCGACACCCCCACTCGCTCCGTGTGGATGCTCTCAAGGGGAGGGAGGCGACCCGCATCCGCTGCCTCCGCCGCAGAGGGTGCGCGCCTGTTCGGCACCACAGGGGTCGCGCCACGTGGGCGGCACTTCACGCAGGAGTCCAAGGAGGTGCTCATTACCTTCGAGCACCACATGCACTTCTTCATGCCCAGCAGACGAAGCGCGCTCGGCGGGAACTCCTCACCCTGGTCTGCGTGCGCCTGGGCGTGCTTGCGGAGCGTCTCCTTGGACGAATACGGCGTATGCCGGTGGAGAGCCGAGCCCGCGCAGGCCGTGAGGGGGCAGAACCAGCGGCGACGCACATCCCCCAGGCCCGCCCCTTCTGCCTCCTGGGCACCCTCCCCTAGGGCCGCCGGGCAGGCGTCTCGACACGTGGCTGGGCTGAGGTGGGCCGGCGCCGCGCTCTCTCGAAGGGCCCTGCGTCGGGCAAGGGGCATGGCCACTCCCTCGTAGTGGTTGCCAGAGAGAGCCACCACCCTGACATCTGCGGGGGCTGGCCCCTGCTTCTTAGGGCGCCGCGGGTCCACACGGATTGCCTGACCCCTGCCCTCCTGCACCACCACCACTGACAAGTCCCACGCTCCCGCCGCCAGGTGCAGCGCGAGGTGGTCCCCATGCGCCGCACCAGCCAGGCCCGCCCGATACTCCTCGACCCGCCTGGCGTCCCCTAACAAGTGAAGCAGTTGAGGTTTCACCGAGGCGTCCCCTGCACGCCGGGACAGCTCGGAGCGCATGCCCACTATGTCGTCGTGGGAGGGGAGGGCGGCCGTGGGCGTGAGTGCCGCGAAGAGGCAGTCCCCTGTCGCCTGATTCGGCACCCTGGACCCCCCGAACTGCGACAGGACCTCGTCCACCCCAGTCCAGTCCTCCTCCATCTCCAGGTCCCCACCGCACAGGTCGCGCGGGCCGAGGAAGAGCGGGGGGCGCTCTGACGTTGCGCACAGGAGGCGGGTCCGTCTCATGGGCTGTACGGAGCGCCACAAGTCCAGGGTCACCGCGTCCCGCATCTCCGACTCCCGCAGCCGCGCTGCCGTCACGGCCACCTCCACCCCAGCCCAGACGAGACACGCGAGCGACAGGAACCCCAGCCCCCAGACCCCGCCCGACAGGGCCCCCGCCGACGCCAGGACCGGCAACACCTCTGCCACTCGCTCCGCCCGACTCACCCGACGCAGCGCGTCCAGCCCGGCGCCGATCCGGTCCTCCGAGCGGCGGACGGAGGCAGGCAGGAGAACCTCCAGGCGCGGCCTGCGGGCCACCCATCGGGATCGCCTGCGGGCCCTCCACGACCAGCGAGGGAGCCAGCCGCGTCGGTTGGCCAGGCGGCGCTGCCGTACCATCGCCGAGCCCACCAGCACCCACCCGCCCGTCGCCAGCCCGTATGCGGACGCCGCCACCACTCCTGCCCGTAGATCGCTCGCAGATAGGACCTCGACCCAGAGCGCGCCGGCGGCGATCACGGCCGCCCCGCCCAGGCCCGCCGCCAGCCCGCACGCCTCCGTGAACCCCGGGAGCACACCCGCCGCCCTGCCCGACACCCTCAGCCAGCGCACCACCCGGCTCACCCGCCCTAGGGCCCAGGAAATGCCCCGCGCCGCTCTTGATGGGGACAGCCCCGCAGCCAGCAGTACGGGCAGGACCCCCAACCCCCACCACCAGGCCCAGGCCGTCTCTCCCTGTAGTGCGACCCACCTAGGCTCCCAGACGAAGACGAACCCCCAGCACGCAGCAGCTGACGAGGCCCAGGCGCGTTCCACCCCGCCCGCCACCACCCAGCAGCACCCTCCCACCACCGCTGCTCTCCACGCTTTCGACTGCCCCCACACACTGTGCATCAGCCTCGTCGCCCGTCTCCGCCCGACTGCCCACCAGCCTCGCGCCCGGCACCGACTCAGGGCAAATACAGCCGGCCACCAGCTCCAGCCCAGCGTCCCCGCCACCACCACCGCCCACCCAAGAGTCGCCCTTACCCAGCCAACCCCCCAGTACCCGCCCAGGGGGGGGAGCTCGGGGGAGGGGGGTGGAAAGACATAAGCTGGGAGGGGGGCGCCCGGGACGGGGGGGGGACCACACGACACTCCCTCCCACCATCCCCCACAACGCGGGCAGAGCCCATCTCGTCCCCCCCTGTCAGCTATCACGCCGGGGGCGCCGTACTTGGCCCCGCGGGGGCGGCTAAGCGGCTTCCGCCGCTCCAGAGGCCCTGCGGGCGTGGTCTCTGCAGCGGTGACCGCCGCTGCCTGCTCGGGGGGGGGCCGCGGCCCTTCCGCAGCCGTCGGGGAGTGCCGTTGGGGGGTGCATGAAGCCGGTGGGTCAGACCGGTGTGCTGTTGTTGGGGGGGGGCCCGTGTGGGCCCCGCCCTCCCCCGGCTCCGCCTGTCCCGGTGCTGCCGCCGCCGCCGCAGCCGTTGCTGCCGCTGCTCCCGCCGCTACCGGGGGCGACCCGGGCTGCCCACGTGCGGGGGGTTGCGACCCCCGCGCCGCTGCCGCTACCGGGGGCGGCCCGGGCTGCACTCGTGTGGGGGGCTGCGACCCCCCCGTCTCCCTCGCTACCGGGGGCGGCCCGGGCTGCTCTCCCGCTGGGGGCGTGAGCGCCGCCACCAGCAGCGCCATGAGGGCCCACTGCCCTCGCCTCCTCGCGTGCCCACGGCCGGGCGCATCTCGCGCCTCCATCACGACTCGCGCTCGCGTGCGTCGGGGGTGGGAAGGGGGGGACTGGGAAGGGAAGGGGAACAGAGCCCGAGGGACAAGTGGCCCCAGGGGGAGTGGTTTTTTGCTTGGGGATACGCTATTAGCCCAACCAGCCCTCCCGACTCTGCCCGCCCGCAAGTTCAAGAAGAAGTTTGGAAAGGGGAAAAGGGATGGGGGAGAGGAGGGAGAGGGAGGGGTTTTTGAAAGGGGAGGGGAGAACCCAACCGACCCAACCGACCAGGGGGGGGGGGGAGCGCGAGTGTGTATACCAATGAAGTACAGAAACTGTAGCTTAAGAAATCGTTGGTTTTTTTCCCTTGGCGAAAATCCGTGAAAAAATCCCCTCCGGAGGCCGGAAAAACCGGGAATCCAAAACCGGGAATGAAACTGAATCGACACCCCAGATTCCCGGTTTTTCCCGGTTTTCCCGGTTCCCGGTTTTTCGGGCCTGTGTTGTGGTAAGGCCGGGGTTTGTAGGGGGAGATGCTCGCATTTTTTTTTCGGGGCCAAAATGGGTAGTTTTTGGACATCAGAGGGCACTGCGACCACGCACAGGCCTCGGAAACGCGATTCTCGGGCCTCAAATGAGAGACAGGTCCACACGAAAAAACGAATAGTGATGAACCCACAGAGGTTGCCCCATGCCTTGGAACCTATCTGCGAGGTTGCCCCATGCCTGGGAACCTATAGGATAGCGACCAGTGAAGACCCCGTTTTTTGTTGTGTGTTTTTTTTAATGAATTAGGAATCTTGCCAAACGGGAGGGGGATCGTCCCTTGGCCGGCGGAGATCTTTTATTTTGTTCGGCGACGATTTTTCCTCCAAAATTAGTTGTTACTTTTGGGGGGTCTTCGCTACGGGGTGATCGTCAGTGCATTTTTGGTGCATTTCCTGTTGAACTAGGTGAAAAACTGACGAAGATTGACGAAGAATATCGACCAGCGAAGACCCCCCTTGGAGGAAAAAAAGAACACCCCGCCAAACTTCTTTCTTTCCCCCCCCCCCCCCCCCCCCCGAAAATTTGCCGAAATAGCGGCAATGCCGAGGGAAGACCGCCCCCCAACGTGCGACGCAACCATCTTCAGGAGGCAGCAATGGGGTACGCAATCGAGCAATGTCGATCATGCTGATGATCCCTTGATTGGGAGAGGGTTTCGCTCTGTGCCACGCTGTGTGTCAACACTTACCGCAGTCTGTTTTGTGATTGCTGGGGGCTAGGCTCGCCTATTGCCTAAGGTATCTGCGCGCAGTGGGCTTTCGCTCAGGAGTGCAGAGAAGTGCGTCGCCTCACAACGAAGGAGACAAGCAGACACACTGACACCCCACGGCGCCAGCCGTGGGAGGTGACAACAGCCCCGCACCGCAGACACAGGTGGTGTGGAAGCACTGCCTTCCGATTCAGATGGAGTGGGTGGGGGCCAAGACTGAGAAGTACTGTAGGACATCGGGCTGTGATATGCTCATGCAACGTACACTCGCCGCGGGACGAGGTGTGCGCCACACACCAGAATCATTTTGATGGAACACAGCTTGACACAGAGTGGAGAGCGCCCACAGGGAGCTGATCAAACCCCCGGCACTTCTGAACGGGAAGGCTCACCCCATCGTATCTCCCCCACGGGGGGGGGGGGGGGGGGGTAGGGGGGGTCACTGGGGGGGACAAACCCCAAAATTCCACTTTCCCTCGGAGGTCATTTTTGGGTCAAAAAAATATGAAAAACCGGTCCAGAATGTGTCGGAACCCGGATATCCCCCCACTACAACATGATCTGTGGCCTTGTTACCCTCTCAGACCCCATCCTAATTTTCCATACCACAACTTGTACCTTGCCCACCCCCCGTGGGCAAGGTCTCATCGCGATCAACATGCAATGGGCCAAGAAAAGCTCTGTTCCACCCTTCAAAGCTGCCGAGAGGTTCCTGTGGAGTCTATCGGAACAGCAGTGCAAGCCCTGCTGTGAGATGGCGGTGCTGCAGGTCGCAGATATCGCACAAGAAGGTACCTACCGGTTGTTGTACCGGAAGCACACCGTGGTGAAGGTGCAGCACAGGTGGCACGGTTGCCCCTGTACGAACAATCCACTGCAGCGCTCGCACCCTAGTGCTGACGTGAGCCGAGGTCGGTGTGGATCGAATTCAAACAGGTGTGGTGCACGACTGGCTGGAGGGTCTCCTCTCGTCAATGACAGTACAGCTGATCAGCCGCTTTCAGTGTACAGCCTCAACGGTGACTGCGCCCGCACAGGTCAACGCAAGCGGAATAGTGAATTCTGAGGTGGGGAAATCCACCTGTACCCTCGGCAGAGGATGTGCGCGCATTTGCGAAGCTACCGCGTCCCCAGACAACTGCCCAGGAAGCGTTCCGGGAGATACTTGACCCACAAACAGGGCGAGATCCGCAGCTTCCTGGGAAGGAAACGGGGTGCTGAATTGATGGATCGCGCCGAGGAGAGCGGGCTCCACCAGGATGAATTCACCATACTTGAGCTCCAGGAGAACCTCCTGGACGATATGTATGTGGAACTTGATACAATGCCTCTTCCCAGTGGTTGTAGTCAAAAAATGACGAAGCCACGCTACTACCCCGAGGTACAAGTTCTGGTAGGAAAAATTAAAATGGGCGAAAAATGCCTTCCCGGGTGTCAAAAATCACCGAAATGGGCCTAAAACCTGTTTTCCGCCACATATCGGCCAACAGATACCCAAAAATAGGCTCTCCGGGGGTCGGAATGGGGGTGTCGGAAAAATTGCTGTTTGTCTACCACTTTCCCTTAGCAGTGACCCCCCCCTAGGCATACTTGTACCCCCATATGGGGAAGGCCAAAAATATGGGGAAAATATGGGGGGAATATGGGGGGTTTTTCAAGTCCTGTTCCCCCATATTTCCCCCATATGGGGGATATATGGGGGAAAACCCAGGGGTTCCTCAGGTGGAAGCAGTCAGCAAACAGTTCTCTTCGTTCTGCTTTTCACAGGGTGTGAAGTCAGCCACTGACAGGGGACGTCTAGCACCTTGCAGAGCCATCTCACCTCGTCGCTTTCTGCAGAGAGGAAACGCCCGGCTGAAGTGCTCGAGTCAGACCACAAAAGGTGCTGTGAGAGTGCCGACCGCCACTTTCTTCAAGTCTGAGTAGCGGTCATCAGAGCATGCTGTCCAGTAGTCCTGTCTTTGCTGGCAGAACAGTTGCGTCCTGCAGCCAGTCCTTGTACTGGCCTTCACGGGTCTCATTCCACCCGGCAGATGCAGCTTGAACATGTCAAGCTGCCTGGTGACGAGCGTCGACTCCGACTTTTCGGCGCTCAGAGCGGTCAAAAGCGGCGGAAGCGCCTGACACCAGAATGCACTGCTTGTGAATTCCCTTGTCTAATTAAGGACCTCAGGGGGCAGTTCGCAATCGCAAACACACCAGAGGAGGAGGACAGCGAGTGTGAGAGTGAGGACTTAAACACAAGAGTGTGTGTTGTGAGGAGCTGTTAACCCTGAACGCGCTATGTGTGTCTGTGCGTATGTGTCCACCACCGCTGCCGCTGTCACTGCGGTGCCCCGCCAAACCGGGAAGCGTTTGCTCTCCGCTGCCGCTGTATCGGCGCAGGAGAGGAACAGGAGGTCGGTGCGACCCACCTGGGGGATCTTCCAGGGGGGGCCAGACCTGGCCACACCTGAACGAGCGCGCACCTCCCCAGGATCGGACTCCTGGAGGATCCCCAACAAGGCATGAGGCCGGTTTCGACGCGTACTTCGTGTGTGTCTGTGCCTGAGTGGTTTGATGTTCTCCCGTTGCAGCAGGAATACCCCCATATCCCCCATATGGGCCCCATATTTCCCCCATATTCCCCCATATTTTACCGGGTTTTCCCCATATTTTCAGCCTTTTTCCCCATATGGGGGCGGGGTTTTGAGACCCCCCATATTTCCCCCAGATTTAGGGGGTTCCCCATATGGGGGGACAAGTATGCCTAGGGCAGTGCTTGCAGAATACGCGTATTCTTCGAAAAACCCAAAATCTGCATACGTGCATACGTATGAATACGCATACGGCTCGAATACGCATACGGCTGGCAGGTCACAGGTGGAGGAGAGTGGGCCCAGTGCCTGTGCGCGTCCTGTCGTCCTGTGGGCTAGGTTCTCAGTGCGCAGTGGGCCCACGTACCTTGGGTCGGGGAAAGCCCATATGTATGGGCCGGGCCCGACGGCCCACTTGGCTCCTGTACCAAAGTACTTGGTACATGTACCTAGGCCCGGATGGACCCAAAATCTGATTTTCCCCCAACGGCCAAATCTGGCTCTCTGGGTGCGCATATGTCCCAAAAATGTGTTTCCGGGCATTTTTTGGGCACAGTCGCGACGTTGTTCGTGCCAGAACAGCAGGAGGCGCAGTGGGCAGGCACCAACGAGTGGCATGTGTAGGGGAAGCCCTGCCTGGCAGCGTACAGTGCAAAAGTATTAACAGACGTATGCAAGCGTTTTTCCGAAATCTGCATACGTGCATACGTATGAATACGCATACGTATGCCCGTATTCGGCGAGCACTGCCCTAGGGGGGGGGGGGGGGGGAGGAGAAGTTTGACTGCTCTTTGGAACAGTTTCTGGCAGAACACCACACAGAAAAAAGGGACGAATTTTATTAAAATTTGGCATTTTTTTTGGGCTTTGCCGCCTTTTTGTTTCGCATTTCCGCACACTTCAATGTGGGGTGGATCGAAGGAAGGGGGGAATGGGGACAGTGTGGGGATGGGAAGGGGGGCGGGGAGGGGGGTATATTTTGACACAACCTCGTTATTTTTTTTTGGGGGGGGGGGGGGGGCGGGGCAGGGGAGGGGGCGAGAAGAGCATTGTTTTGCTCGTCTTCTCGGCCCTCCTTTTGCGCCACTCCTTACTCACTGCACCACCACCAGGGAGTGAGGGTGTGTGGGCGAGTCACGCCTCTGACACTTTCCCCTCCCCTAAAATTGTTTGTCCTGTTTCTAGCGCCACCGTTTTGTCGCATTTTTTTTGTTTTTCCATTTGATCCGTTGTTGCTGTTCTAAGCAGTGTACCAAGCTGGCTGCTGCTTCCGCTGTTTGTTGTTTTTGTTGTTGTTTTTCCGTTTGTCTTTTTATTTTTTTTTGCAATTTTGTTGATCAGATTGACGTGTTGTGTTGCCCCCCCCCCCCCCACCACCACCCCCTGCTGCATTTGGCTCTTTCACCCTTCTTCTCTTTACTCGGCTTCACCCCCCCCCCCTAGGGGGGGTCAAATGGGGGTGACAAACACGATTTTTCAAAAAACCGGCGCAGAGGCCCCAAAGCCCCCGTAAACCCTCCAAACCCCCCCAGATCGGTCCGGAAACCCATCGAACCCCACTTTTCCACCATTCCGGGCACCTCAGGTGCCCGAATTGGGGTACCTAAATTTTGTGCCACCGTTTGGTACCGGACAGTGCCACTGTGTGGGAGGTTGGAAAAGAAAATGCCCCAACACACCACATCTGAGGGTTGCAATGCATGTTGCTTGCCAACCACGTCATCCGGTGGGTGTCAGGCGCTATGTAGGTGGCATGAGCCAGGTCTTCGATGTGTTCTGGCTTGTATATGTACCTCCCTGCCTGCGGCACAGGCACTGCCTTTGTCCCCCACACCAGCCACAGAGAGCGTATTGTACTCGGTCCACGGTTGCTGATTCATTGTGATGCGTTGTATCCTCGAGTGAACGTCACACACTAGTGGCACCACCACCCGCCATCCGAGAGCTGTATTGACTTTGCGCCCTTCCGTTGCATTCACCTCGCCACGCATATTGCACCGTTCAGTACCAGTGCTCTTGGGCCAGGCAAAGTAGACCGCAGCAACTACCAATTCTGGCACAATGGGTACCACGACAGCGCACTTCGTGTGTTCCCGGAATGTACAGCTCGTGTTGCAACAGTCGTTGTCAACACATCCCGGTTGTGGAGCACTGCTGCACAGGAATCACACGACCATCTGGACTTGTTCCGTACCTACAGGCAGCCTCCCGGTGCATGGTGGCAGGGAGGTACATATACAAGCCAGAACTCATCGAAGACCTGGCTAATGCCACCTACATAGCGCCTGACACCCACCGGATGACGTGGTTGGCAAGCAACATGCATTGCAACCCTCAGATGTGGTGTGTTGGGGCATTTTCTTTTCCAACCTCCCACACAGTGGCACTGTCCGGTACCAAACGGTGGCACAAAATTTAGGTACCCCAATTCGGGCACCTGAGGTGCCCGGAATGGTGGAAAAGTGGGGTTCGATGGGTTTCCGGACCGATCTGGGGGGGTTTGGAGGGTTTACGGGGGCTTTGGGGCCTCTGCGCCGGTTTTTTGAAAAATCGTGTTTGTCCACGTAAAAGGGTGGCATTTGACCCCCCCTACCCCCCCCCCCCCCACCCCCCCTCCCTCAAAGTGCTTGCCACCGTGCCGCTGGCGCGCTGCCTCCCCGACCCCAACCCCCCCCCCCCCCCCTCGTGCAGCTCCAGCTAATGCGATCGTCAGCCAAAAAGGAAACGGCACGTGGAAGCTTTCGACATCTCTCTCTCTCTCTTTTCCACCAACCCTCTCCTATCCCACAGCAACACTCCCTACCCCCTCCCCCCCCCCCCTGTTGCCTCTTCGCATGCCCGAGGAAGACTTGGATGGGTGAAGCCCTCCGGCCCTCCGTGTGTACCCCCCCCCCTCCCCCTCCCTCTCACATCATCCACATGCATGCCCTCTCCTCTCTCCTGGGGGGGGGGGGGGGCCTCCATCCATCGGATTTTACCCGTTTTTCTTCCTTTTCTTCTTCTTCTTCTCTCTTTGAAACCCCCCCCCCCTCCCCCCCCGGTGCAACAATAATTTGAGAGGGGCTCAAATAGGAGGGCGATGCGTTTGATGCCCCAGACACCCCCTCCCGCCCTCACCCCACCTCTGTATGACGGGAAGGGGAACCGGGGGGAAGCGAGTTCCGTAACCCCCCCCCCCCCCCCCGCCCCCACCCCTCTTCCCTCTTCCCTCAAGAGTGTGTTGGGAGAATTGGTTTTTTTTCCCCTTCGAAAAACTCTTGACAGTCAAAAAAAAACCCCCCACCCCCCTCCCGCCCCATACGCTCGCTCTGGGGCTTGTTGACCTCTGATTTTTTTTTGGAAAAGGCAAATTCTATTGATGATTTTTCGCTCCCTCACCCGTCATCCCTCGAGGTCTGCTGGGTTTTGTGAGGGGGGGAAAACAGCGAGGGAAAAAAACAACAACGAACTGCTGGATTCAAAGAGGAGGTTGCACGCCCCATCTCCTCCCAATTATCTTGTTTTTTTTGATTGCGAGAATCCAGGCCGTTCGCTATCGTTCACAGATCCCGTGTGGGGTGGACGAAGTTTTATTTGGGATTTTGGGATTTTGAGATTTTTTTAACCACAGGGAGGCGCCCCTCGGGGGCGCTTCGCGCCCCCTCGGGAGGTACACATTGGCTACCTCTCCTTGAGAGGGCAGATCGCTGCACTTCTGGCAAGGCTGTTAGTACCTCCGGAGGCACTAATAACCTTGCTTATGAGCGAAACGCCCGTGGATTGGCAGGGACCGCTGTGCCACACAGTTCGGCTGCCAGGGGGGTCTGGGGGGCGGAGCCCCCCAGCCGCCGGAGGCCACGGTAGTGAACATCTGTTCATTGCGGATGGACAGATTCATGTAACTTGAAAGGACTTGGGCACCAGACATACGCCACAGGGGGTCTGGGCGGAGCAATACATCGTACTTTGGGGAAGGTCGTTGTGGTCTCCTTCTGACACTTCCTTCCTCGTGCATTCCCCATCCCCTGAGCCTCATGATCCCGTGGGCTCTTTCACCACCCACCCCCCCTTCGGTGGGTGGGGGCCGAGCCCAGAATTTTTTTATCCCGACTTCGTCCCCTTGGGCGAAGTTGTTGGGCGAAGTTGGGACGAAGTAAATCTGAAGATTTATTTTTTTAGCGAAGTTGGGCCCAACTTCGCCCCGAGCGAACGGCCTGTGCGAGAAGGTGATGGGTGACTTGCTTTTCCATTCACTTTCGACGATCAAACCCCCCCCCCCCCCCCCATCCCCCCACATATATCTTGTTTTTGAACTGAAGGGGCGATCATCCTTTTGATTCCCTCTACTTTTTGTTCACTACCCCCGGGGTGTGTGTGTGTGACCATTATCTCGTTCAAAATATTTTTGGATGTCACGGCCTGCATGCCCCTGTCTAGTCGGGGTGATATGTTAGGTCTTGGGCGCCAAAAAAAAACATGAAGAATGGACAGCTGCGCCTGACAGCTCTGTGAGTCACACTCAAGCTGTAGCTACCCTGCTCCGACAAGGGTTCGGGGCAAATCACACAAACTGCCTGATGAAGAAGGGGAAATTTTCCCCCCTTTTTTTTCAATCGCCCCTTTTTACCGTTCAAAAAAAATACACCTTTTCAAAGCAACAAAAAAAAGCGGGTGGTACATCTACAGGCGCTTTTCTGTACAGGGCCATATATATTGTACCGCCCCACCCCCCACCCCACCCCCCCACACCCCCGCGCCCCTCTTCCTCCCACCACCCCCCTACCAAAAGGTATGGGTTGGCAGCCACAGCGGTACAAAAAAAAATGTCAGCGGCAGGGATGCCTGCTCCCACCCACCCACCCCCACACACCCCCCACTACCACTCCCATCCCTCTGTATATCCCCAGCAGCAGCAAGTGCAAGTCTGGGTTTCATGTCTCTGCGCTGCCTCTGAACACACACGCCCACACAAGGGGCAGCTGACTCGAGTGATTTTGCCCGGATTTGGCGCACAAACAACAGCCTTATCTTTTGCACATAACACACCTGTGTGGTACGGGAAATGCTACGAGGAACGCGATGGACTCGGGACTGCTGCTGGCCTCTCTTGCTATGGTTTACTTATGTTTCGTGCTCCACCTGCTCCACCTCATTCTGCACTTCAGATGATCCACTTCACGTGGGTTACGGGGTTTGGGACAACGATGATATGTTGTGTCCGACGACAAGGTAAGGTAAGCTCATCGAGGTACACCAAACCGGAGTTGTCAAATCAAAAAAGACACACCGCCCGAGAGGCAATTGGTGTGACACAACAGCGATGACACAACCACTCTGCCCGAGGGGGCGCGTTTTTAGCGACCGAGACCTCCTCTCCTGACTGAGGGACACACGATCTGACCGTCCGAGAGACGCAGCATTCTACCCTGCCCGAGGGGCACCCACTCTCCTGACCGAGAGACACGCAGTCTTGCCCGAGGGGCACCTGGTTTCCTGACCGAGACAATATTCTGCCCGAGGGGCACTCACTCTCCCGACCGAGAGACACGCAGTTTTGCCCGAGGGGCACCTGTTCTCCTGACCGAGACAATATTCTGCCCGAGGGGCACCCACTCTCCCGACCGAGAGACGCAGCATCTCGCCCGAGGGGCACCTGTTCTCCTGACCGAGACAAAACATTTGCCCGAGGGGCACCCACTCTCCCGACCGAGAGACACGCAGTCTTGCCCGAGGGGCACCTGTTCTCCTGACCGAGACAATATTCTGCCCGAGGGGCATCCACTCTCCCGACCGAGAGACGCAGCATCTCGCCCGAGGGGCACCTGTTCTCCTGACCGAGACAATATTCTGCCCGAGGGGCACTCACTCTCCCGACCGAGAGACACGCAGTTTTGCCCGAGGGGCACCCGTTATCCTGACCGAGACAAAACTATGCCCGAGGGGCACCCACTCTCCCGACCGAGAGACGCAGCATCTCGCCCGAGGGGCACCTGTTCTCCTGACCGAGACAAAAATTTTGCCCGAGGGGCACCCGCTCTCCCGACCGAGAGATACACAATCTTGCCCGAGGGGCACCAAATCCCGACCGAGAAGACGACCCTCACACCATGCTCGTGTCAGGTCTCAAGAGGGCCGAAGCCGCGGTTGAGGACAACAACACCCCCACGCACTGGTTCTAATAAATGACGGCGAGGTGCACGGGGGGATCAGCACGAAGGAGGGGCGCAAAAAGATGGGGATGATGACGCCGTGGTGTTCAAGGTGGTCCTCCGCCGCTTATGAACGTGACAGCGGGACAGCGCTGCGCCCGTGGCCGCAGCGGATTGAGGACATTCCCATCAGCCATCGAGACTATCACCGCGCCTCGCCGAAAACCTGCTTCACGCTTGATCGCGCTCAAGGTTTCCAAACGCATACTTCAGCTGGAGGTTCCGTCACAGAGGCGCTGACAAAGGCGGGACCAAGAGCAACAGTCGGGTGCTGATAAATGGGTCGATACTGATGCAGCAAAGTGACGTCAGTGATATCCAACTCCTACTTTCCTGACCGAGACACGATCTTGCCGAGGAGCATCGGACCGAGACACCCACTTCTGCCTGAGGGGCACCTAGCCGAGACGCATTTTTCCTGCCCGAGGGGCATCTCGCCGAGACATTACCTGCCTGAGGGGCACCTGGCCACGACATACCTACAGCTTACGCTTGCGGGGCACCCTGCCTGAGGAGCACCTGGCCAAGACATACATTTCCGCCTACGAGGCACCCTGCCCGAGGGGCACCTGGTCAAGACACACACTTCCGCCTACGGGGCACCCTGCCCGAGGGGCACCTGGCCAAGACAGACACCTCTGCCTACGAGGCACCCTGCCCGAGGGGCACCTGGCCAAGACATACACTTCCGCCTACGAGGCACCCTGCCCGAGGGGCACCTGGCCAAGACATACACTTCCGCCTACGAGGCACCCTGCCCGAGGGGCACCTGGCCAAGACAGACACTTCCGCCTACGAGGCACCCTGCCCGAGGGGCACCTGGCCAAGACATACACTTCCGCCTACGAGGCACCCTGCCCGAGGGGCACCTGGTCAAGACATACATTTCCGCCTACGGGGCACCCTGCCTGAGGGGCATCTGGCCGCGACATACATTTCCGCCTACGGGGCACCCTGCCTGAGGGGCACCTGGCCAAGACGCACATTCATGCCCGAGGGACACCGGGCCGAGACATTACATTCCCTGCCTGAGGGACACCTGGCCGAGACACATTCCTGCCGAGGGGCACTCACTCCCGACCGCGAGACGCAGGATTTTGCCTGAGGGGCACCTCCTCTCCTGACCGAGACACAACCCCGCCCAGCACAGTGCCGAGGGGCATTTACGCTTTCGACTGGAATACCGAGCCTGACCCGGGGAGACACAATCGTGCCACAATCGTGAGGGGCATACTCTCTTGATTGAGAAATACACCTTTTTTGCCCGAGCGACGGCACCTGAAGGCGGAAGGGTGGCCTGTCACACACAGCCTGCCAGATCCAGCTCGAGCACGGTGACGCGACGTGAGCTTTCCGAGGGCGACAGTTTTCGTGTACCAATGCAACGCCCCCGGACACGCCCCCGAGAAGCCGGCACGTCTGTCGTGCCCAGCTTATCTGCGCGAATGCCGACTACGCGCACCCCGGCGTCAAGCGGATGCCCGCACACGCCCCAAGCGGGGCATACTCCGTCGAAGCATAGTCTCCCTGCCGGGGGACACACATTCAAGCCTGCATTATTTACAGGGGTCAGGGGGAGTTCCGGGCGTCTGTGGCCCGGTGTTGAGACGTACGACCTCACAGTTCCATGCAGGGAAGGGGAGCTGCTGACTGGACACCTGCGAGGTGCCGTGGGACATACACAGAGATCAGGTATCCAACACAGCCGAGACGCTCTCCCAAGCTGCACTGCTCGGGGAGCAAAAGAAGCAGCGACTGAGAGACGCGTCCGCATCGCCTGTGTCAGCGGTGCCGCCGCTGAGGGGGTCCACCGAAACCGCAGCCATGGCAGCGGGCCGAGATCATTCCACAAGGTTGGGGGGCAGTCGGCCAGTCTTCCCGAGTACCCAGCAGCCTACTCGACAAGCCCGAACAGCGACTGCAGCGTGCGACAAGCTCCGGTCCGCGGGGACTCACCTCTCTCATTAAGAAGGCGACTCCGAGAATCCTTCTGGCATGCCCACACCTCCAGGGCCTCGAATTTCCTCACGCACCGGGAAATACGCCCTCCACACTGAGTCCGGGCGTTACCACTGAATCGACGCCACGTGGGGCCACAGGGCCTCCGTTTGATGCGCTGTCTACGAGGCGGGCGATGGGGCAGGTACAGTGGGGATCAGCCCAGTGGGAAGGGGGCCGCAGGAACGTGTTGTCCACCGCTCGAGCGGAGTTCAGGAGACGACAGTGCGCGCGATCGCCCTCTTTCACCCAGAAGGGCCGGCACCTCTCACACCTACCCCTGGGCACTCCATGCAGCGTCTCCAGTGCGCCATGAAGAGGCGCGTTGGGCTTCACCCCGCAACTCGCTCGCAGCCAGCGAAGACCGGAGAGGACACAGAGAGCCACAGAGCGATCGAGATCACGCCGGAAATCACCGGGTGTTGGCCGGGCTCCCGAAGGGCGAGAGTTTAAGACGGCCGGACAGTAGACTGCTGCGGAGGAGCTGGGAGGCGAGTTTCAGACTGTGATTTCTCGATCCGCCGAGCCCTGTCCCCAGGCGAGAGCTGCCGGGTCATGGTGGCTGAATATGCACGAGCGTCGCGGTGGTGGTGCTGGGAGCGCACCAGAGGACTGTCACGCTGAGGGGCTGGGCATGGCCACTGACTACCTGGATACGGCCGTCTCAGTGCATCGCCCGGGGTGCAAAACGACATCGAGGATGTCAGGAAGAAGGGTCATGTGGGCACACACCAATATGTCGGAGACGTGAAGAAGCCTCGAGGGGAAGGGTTCCCCAGGGGATGGAGGATCCCGAAGAGGTACAGGGTGAGGATTCAAATACCCGGAGTGGGAAACGCACCAGACGTCGGGGGTCAGCCAAGAGCGGGTGGTTGCAGCACAGGCGGGGCTGTGTGCAACCTTTGCCCCCTTAGTTTCGCCGGGTTGAGACGCATCAACTCTCTCGCCGGGTGCGGCAACTGGAGAGACAGGCATGTTGTCGATAGGGCACACCAAGAATCACGAGGCTGACCACACGACGGCGGCACACGGCCGAGGCAGGCGGATCCCCTCAGCGAGTGAGGTTCGATCGTTTTCCGTACAAGGTGCTCGTGACAACGTAGAAAGCGGTACATTACCATCGGAGGGATGCATACGATGGGCGACGGAGCCTGATCACTTCAATAGTAGACCGTTCGCGCGGCGTCCCTAAGTCCTTGGGTCCTAAGGGTCCTGGGTGGAAGCGTCCAATGCAACACTCACAGCATAGAGGCCAAGTGTTTCTCGTAGTATTTTGCACATAACACACCTGTGTGGTACGGGAAATGCTACGAGGAACGCGATGGACTCGGGACTGCTGCTGGCCTCTCTTGCTATGGTTTACTTATGTTTCGTGCTCCACCTGCTCCACCTCATTCTGCACTTCAGATGATCCACTTCACGTGGGTTACGGGGTTTGGGACAACGATGATATGTTGTGTCCGACGACAAGGTAAGGTAAGCTCATCGAGGTACACCAAACCGGAGTTGTCAAATCAAAAAAAAAATATGGGGGGGGGGGGGGGGTTTCAAAGTGCAAGAGGTGGAGCCCGTTCAACAGGTGGAAGCGTCCAATGCAACACTCACAGCATAGAGGCCAAGTGTTTCTCGTAGTATTTTTTTTTTCGTGCAGGTCGCACCGAGTGGCCCCACTGATGCTAAACTCACACACCCACCCACACCCACCCACGCAGAGCCAGTCGAAGCCTTTTTGCTTCAGGCTTCAGTGCCCCCCAGCTCGCTTGTCCCCACCCCGCTCCCCTCCCGGAGCTCCCCACGGTGCGGCACGGCCGCAACCCACACGGCACAACATGCGCCGCACCTCTGCGCTGCTCGTCGCACTGGAGCAGCAGTTCGTCTACCGCAAGGTGAAGTCGGATGGAGACCTGTCGGAAGGTATGATGATGACGATTATGATGGCGACTTGCCAAAAACCCCCCCCTGCTGCCTAACGAGTGAAGGGTGATCATTCTTGTGCTCCCTTCAAATTCGATTTCACTACCCCCCCCCCCTCTGCTCAGCAGGCAGGCCTGCGGTAATGTGGTGAATCCCCCGTTTGCACTGATGCTGTTCCTCTCCCCCACACACACTGCCACCACACCCACACCCCCGCAGTGACGTCTGTTATCGGCTGTGCGCAGGTGTACGCCTTGAATGCCGAGGAGCGGGAAGCAATGGATGCTGCATTTAAATACACAAAACCTGTTCAGATCACACTGATGCCCACGTTTGACCACGCATTCCCGTCGTACTGGCGACAAGTGGAGAAGCTGGCTTACACGCACAGCCTCGACGGCGTGTTTTGCGAAGGATTTTCCGAAGACTACATCCGCCGCCCCGCTTTCGGCATCACCGAAAACGAGCAGCGGAACGTGATGGGCAGGCTGGAGTGGTGGCGCAAGCAACGAGCCCCGTGGCCCTGGGCCCTCAACTACCCGACGAAGAACCTCGGCGGGGATGTCCACAACTACAGCCAGTTCCAGCGCCTCTTCCCGCAGTACCGCCCGAAGGGGACGGAGGAGGAGGACCGGCAGCGCGTCTGGGATGCGTGGTGCAACATGCGGCGGATAACTATGGACTACCGCATCACGATAGGCGGGATGCTGTACAGCCACCGCCTGTGCCCCTACATCTCAGACCTGCTGGAGGAGGAGGGCTACCGCAAGACGGTGAAGGTGGAGTTGGAGGCGGGGTCGTCTGTCAACCACCTCTATGGTATGCAGCAGCAAACACACTATCTGTGCCTCACCACCCCCCACCCGCCGCTGGGGTCGTGAAGTGGCAGCAAAAACGGGAGTTGCTGCCGGAAGTTGTTCTGTTGGGACACAGTCGCCGCCCCTTTTGTGTCGACCACTCCCCAGCCTGGTGAAGTGGGGTGTGGCGGAGTGTGTGTGTGTGTGTGTGTGTGTGTGTGTGTGTGTGTGTGTGTGTGTGTGTGTGTGTGTGTGTGTGTGTTTGTCTTTTGCAAAAGACAAAGCGCACACACACACACACCCGCCACACCCCACTTCACAGTACGACAAACGTCAAACCTTCGAAGTACGGAAAACGGTGTTGGGGATTGGGCCGGTCTGCCACTCCCCCCTTCCCATTCCTGTGATCCCTTCTATACTTCTATTTCACTACCCCCCCTTCCCGTTTTCTCGTGGCACTGCAGTGCTTCTTCAGGCAGCCGCTGCTGAGTGCACACCCCCTCTGTAGTATCACTGTGAGCACGATACCACGATACAGACCCACCACCATCCACATCCATACAGGGGAGACGTATGCCGAGCTCCTTGACGTTGCCTCGCGAGCAATGGAGCCGCCACGGCAGAAGTCGTAGCCACTTCTCAGCCTTGGTTCTCTAAGGGGGTCTTCGCTGGTTGTTATTCTTCGTCAATCTTCGTCAGTTTTTCAGCCAATTCAACAGGAAATGCACCAAAAAAATGCACCGACGACCACCCCGAAGCGAAGACCCCCTAAAGGCGGCGAACGAATTCTCGGGGGAGTGTGTGTGAGTGGTGAAGCCTCTCGGTGCCTCTCGGAGAAAGAAGGCGGGCGGTTGCCCCTCCTGTGCAGCTGGGTGAGCTGCAAAAGACTGTTTGGTTCCCTCCTCACAGCACAGAACCAGCGCACAAAACAAGACTTCTAGGGTCTCGAGACCGAACCTCCATCCGGGAAGGCTCCGAACACACCAGCTGCCAGGTTGATGCCTGTCGGCTGGCTTGCCTGGCCTGGCCCGGGGGGTGGGGGTGGGGGTGGGGGTGGGCCCGGTGGCACACGTTGTGCCCGCTCCTGCTCTCAGAGGCGCTGCGGAGCTATGGGGAGAGAATCTCTCCGAGCCTGTTTTGCGCTGCCGGTTGAGTCAGTCCGGTGCACCTCCCAAACCCATTTGTATTTGCGACGATAAAACATGCATGCTCCCATTTCAGAGACCCTCGAGCATAGGAAACACTGCTTGGTGTGTTGGAGTGTTGATGGCGGATGGTGATGTGGACGAAAGCTACCGACCTCCCAAACCCCCCCCCCCCCACCCCGCCTAGTCTGTGGGAGACCACAGATCGCGAGAAGCGAAGCTGGGCAGGCTAAGTGGCTGCCCAGGGTTAGGTCCCAGCTTGATAACACGGGTTGTGTCCGAAAGGGGTTCGGGGCCTTTCGCGACCCGACTACTTACCGTGTGTGGGTGTGAATGAAAAATGCAAGTTCATCCTCACCTCCCCTAAGTGCAGTCCACGGGGCCATACCACCTACCTCCGCCCTCCCGTTCCGTGTCGATACGTGGTACTTCACCTGTTTGTCGCGAGCGACGATGCAACCTTCTGGTCACCTGCACATTGAGGGTGTCGAGTAGTGGTGTACAGCTCCCCACCAGTGTGGATATTATGTGCCGTGGAACAATCGTTTCGACATTCTGCCTTCGCCCCCTCCCCCTGTCGCGAACACCACCCAATAGCAGGGGGTTTACGGAAGCTTTGCTTCGTCCCACGAAACAGGGTCTTCCCTCACACGTGTCACTGACACTGTCGAAGATTGTCCGAGCTGTCGTGCAGCGAACACCCTCTAGTACCCTTCCAGAAGGAGACACCCTGACTGCTGACGGAGCAAACATGGATGTGACTGTGCGTCATGCTGAAACCGGGGACAGCTGTGTCGTCTGTGTTCCGGAAGACGGGACCGTGGTCGGGCTGAAGGCGGATGCGCTCAACGAGATGTTCCCGGGTTCTATCAACGCAGACCGTGAGGCCGCCTGCGTGGCAGCACACATCGAAGGGTGTGAGGAGGAGCTGGACGACGCACAGCGCGTTGCCGACACGGGTCTGGAGGACGGGGGTGCTGTCAAGCTCGTCCCACGCTGGCCCACAGTCAAGGCTCCCGCAGTCTACAACATGGATCGTGCCGGTGGCGTCTACTGCATCACACTGTCGAGGTGTGGGAAGCTGTGTGCAGTTGGTCACTACAGCGAATCACACGTCTCTGTGTTTGACACCATCACAGCTGAGAAGGTGGGAAACTTAACTCACGGGAGCATGAATTTGCTTCACATGGCGTTCTCTATCTGTGGGACGTGGTTGGCGACGTGCTCAGGCACCATCTGCGTGTGGCTGACATCAACCTGGGAGCAGGTGTGCAGACTGGATCACAATGGCCTGGCACACAACAGCATCAAGGTGTGCAGTGCAGCGTGGACACACTGCGAGCGTCTGGTGTCTGGAGACTCCAATGGTGATCTGCGTGTGTGGGACTTGAAGGGCACACCGAGCGCCACAGTGCTGGAGGGTCACAGCAAGGATGTTCACGGCCTTGTTGCCTCGCGCGCGAGGATCTTCAGCAGGGCAGGTGAGAAGACCATCCGTGTGTGGGACATCAGCACCCTCACACACACACACACCCTGGATGAGATGGTCGCCGGCATCGCCCTGACTCAGGATGAGCAGCACCTGGTGTCGTGCTCTGGCGACAAGACACTCAAGGTGTGGTGCACAGCCTCCCTCAGCTGCCTGCGTACTGTGCAACTGGACGACCCTCACTACTTTTTTGCTGTGTCACAGCCAGGCGATGTTTTTGCAACGAGGTGCCTATCCACCACCGCTCTGTACCGCCTCAGCACATGTGAGTACCTGGGGAAGATGGAGTCATGGGTGAATGATTTTGCCCTCAGCCCCTGCGGGAGGTGGGTCTTCACACCAACAAACGAAACTTCTGTCACTGTGTGTGATGTGTCTTCCTTTTCGCCCTGACTAATTGTCGAGTCTCGTAACCCTGTTCCCTGCCTTGCGCGCCTGGCGTGTTTTTTTGAGCACATTTATGATGCGTAAAAGTGTAGGTGTGCTTCCGACGATCCTGTTCCTTTTCTGTGTGTCTAGCTATCTCGTGTTCACATGTGCTCCACACCCACATCAAAGCAGCAGGCTAGGGTGGTGGAAGCGTCAACGCATCATTAAGGAAGAAGGAAGCACGGTTGCTACGCTTTTGCACCACCGTGTTGCTTTCTTGCCTTGCAATAATACTCTCTCTGGCCCTTTGTTCTCTGTTTGGAGGCAGCTGTGTGCGTTTGCATGTGAGATGAGAAGAGAGGCAAAAAGATTGACGCAGTGCTCTCTCTGCAGACTGCCCCACACACCCCTCTGCTCTCACTGCAGACTGCCAGTGGATGTACAGGACACCTGTCAGAATTCAGCCCTATTCGCCCCCACCCCACATCATGCCCTCTCCGCTGTGGTGCCCCGCAGCGACACGCCGTGTGTGTCAGTCGTTTGCCTGTCGTGCGAGGGTGATGTGGGCAAGAGTGGGGATTGGGACTACAAGATAAGCGCTTTGACCCTCCCACCCTATGTCGCTGTGGGTTCGGCTGCACCACCTTTGAGGGGCGCTGTCTTTTGGCGACATCCACACCCACTGCACACACCGCCGTCCTATCCAGCCTCCGGATTCCAGGAACTTGTGAGCGTGCAAGGGGGGCACAAAGCAAGCGAAAAATGGATGTGACTGTGCGTCATGCCGAGACCGGAGACAGCTGTGTCGTCGGTGTTCCGGAAGACGGGACCGTGGTCAGGATGAAGGCGGATGCGCTCAACGAGATGTTCCCGGGTTCTATCAATAACGCAGACCGTGAGGCTGCATGCGTGGCAGCACACATCGAAGGGTGTGAGGAGGAGCTGGACGATGCACAGCGCGTTGCCGACACGGGTCTGGAGGACGGGGGTGCTGTCAAGCTCGTCTTGCGCGACCACTCCAACCTGATCCGCATTCTCGATGGGATCAACCGCAACGGGCGTGCCGGGGGGCAGCTGCTGTCACAGCTGCGCGACTTGGAGCGCTTCATGAGCGACGACGGCTCGGAGACCTCCTCACCGGAGATGTGCCTGACGCACTATGAGCAGATCATGCGCACCCTGCTGACGGTGTACGAGGCACCCGACTTCTCGGAAGAGGTGCGCGACCGCATCACAGACCTCGTGTTCCTCCTCCACAACCTGGCGGTGCCGGAGGAGATTATGCGCCTGGTTGCGTCGCTCTTCACCCGGGACACAGGCCTCTTCTCGTCTACCAACGCGAAGGGCCTGCTGCTCCGCCTGCTTGCAGAAGTGCTCAATGCTGCGACGCAGCCGGGTGCCGGGCCTGGCTGCCACCGCATTACACCTGCCGTGTTCGACCCCATCTCGCCCATCCTCACCGCTTGTCTCAACTCCAGAGAACTCACCCTGCGCAAGCGTGCCGTGTACGTCTTCGTGGCCATGTACAGCCACCTCCGTGCCGACAGCCTCCCCCACTTCATCGGCCTCACAGACGTACAGCTCAAGCTCTGCGAGCACTACATCGGCAGGCAGCCTGGCTGCGAGGAGGCGGACCTTGTGTTGGAGGTGGCTGAGCACCACAGCATGCGGTGAGAGAAGAACACGGGGGGGGGGGGGGTCAAGGATGGGGTGGGCCGTGGGGTATCGCGCAGTTGGTTGAGTTTCTCTTCTAGGGGTTAAGTGGGAGGGGAGGGGGGGGGGGTCAGGGCAGCCCTCGAACTAATTTTTGGGGATCTCCACGACGACGACAGGGTGGGTGGGGGGGGGACCCACCCTACCCTATGCCAAAGTACCGGCTACGCGCCACGCTCTCTCCAAACTGGTGTTGTTGCAGTATTTGAGCTCCGTGCGGATTGTAGTGGGGTCATTTTGTAGAAAAAGGTGCCAGCCACCCCCCATAAAATGTGGGTCTGGTTCAGGCACTGAACCAGACCCACAGAGGCAGCCAGGCACAGCCCACACCCACCGACCCTGTGGGTACCCCCCGCACGGGGTTTTCAAAACCTCGCTCTTTGGACTATTTGAAGTTTGTGCGGATCGCAGTGGGGTCATTTCGTGGGTCTTGGGACCAAGTTTCAACGACGAAACATGGGTCAGGTCCAGGTACTGTCATGGGAGGACGTGACTGGGAGGCACACCATGCCACCCACCCACCCAGCGGGACCCTCCCGACCCCCTCCTCGGGTTTTTCAAATACCCGTTCTTTTGAATATTTGGAGTTTGTGCGGATCGCAGTGGGGTCATTTTTGACATGGGGTGACTATTAACACCCCGCAAACCCTTATTGGCCCATTCAGGCCACATTCCTTAGGAAATAATAGTAAGGCGACCCCCTCCGACCCCCGATCCCCTCTTAGCGGAAGCTATGCCGGTCGGGGGGGGTACCCTACCCACCCCCCCTGTACCCCCAAATAGGGGGTGGGTGGGTAGGGTACCCCCCCCCCCCCCGAGCGCTGGGCCACCCTCACGACGACCGACAAGAATTAGTTCGAGGTCTGGGTCAGGGGTTGGTGCACCATGTACACCACGGATGAGTCTGGCAACAACGGGCGGGGTCGACTCGTCGGGACGACGGGTGAACCTGCTGAGTGTGGAGGGCGTGTTGAACGAACACACGTGCCTCTGGCCACCTCACTTCCGAGGGACGGCCACCCACCGGGCCTGACTGCCACCCCGCTGGGCACCCTTTAATCTTTGGCAGAACAACGTATTGCTTTCAACCTCCTACCCGCCCCCCTTTGTTGTGCACTCCATCGTGTTCTTCTCAGCAGAAAGACTCGTGGCAGCGTTCGGTATCCCGCACACCTCCACCAGCAGGCACCGTTCGTAGAAACAGAAACCATGTGTCGAAAGTGTTCCATATTCCTCTTCTCTGCCTTCTTTTCAGTGGCGTACAACGTAAGAACTCTCTCTCTTCCAGCATATTAGGCTTCTACGAAGGAAGCGTTCACCACCTTTTGCCTTGATCTTTGACCTGCATATTTCTCGGCTCACTTGCTGTGAGCTCATCCCGTGTGAGATCGTCGAGGAGGTGCACCTCTGGGGAGTGGGTAGTTGGTGTGGGCCAGAGGCACATCTTCGACTTCTTGCACAGCCTTCCTTTCTTGCCTCCCAACACAGCACCGCCTGGCCCTGCTTGGGTGTTGCGAACAGGCCCTTCGCTCTGTGTCACTGTGTCATGTTGTGCCACTGTGCAACACTGCGAGGACCTGACACACACGCGCGAGTCCCACATGGAAGGGCCTACCAGCATTGACGCAGTGCCCTCTCTGCAGACTGCTCCACACCCCCTCCCTTCCCCGCCCTCGATGCTGCCCCCCCAACCCCCTCGCGTGGTAGGTGTGGGTGTGTCCGGCCTGCAAGCGTTGTTCCGCACACACACAGACACGCAACACACCATGCAACACGAATCCACTTCAGGGCACCTACACATCCAACACAATGGGCAGCTCGCAGTCACAGGCAAAATCCCAACAGGACACAGCATACACGTTGATGACTCAGCAGTCCTCTTCTGCTGCTGTGGCTATTGAGAAGCGCATCGCAAGGCTGGAGGTTGAGTTGCGTTTGGCACAGCAACACTGTGGCAAGACAGCACGCGAGGAGTCAGCACATGCCGAGAGGCTGAAGGAGCTTCGTGACTCACTGGAGGCCCACAAGCGTGTTCTCATCATCCGTGGTGAGTTTATGGAGAGGCTGGCGACTTCGTTCAATCGGGGCACGGTCGCCAAACGGAAGATACTACTTAGTCACATGTCGTCGTTTGTGCAGACCCTCAAGTGCACTGTGCACATCCACTTGATGGACATATTGAAAATCACGGGCGGTGGTGCGGTCTGCGGAATTGCCGGCGGTGCTGTCGGTATTCTCACCAGCATCCTCACAATGAAGATTCTGCAGCGTGCCAGTGAGGCGGTGGTCAGCCACGCGGTACCGTGCCTCGTTGGAGGTGTTGCGGGTGCAGCAGTAGGTATTGTCCTTGGGGTGTACATCGTCTGGTCCACATGTGTCGTGCTCAGCGAACTGCGGGCGCAGGTGCATCCGGAGTCGGATCCGAGTGCGGCTGAGCAGCTGGAAGAGGCGAAGCGGCATGTGAAACAGATTCAGCGCAGTGTGCAGGAGGAGAGCGCGAGGCTCCCGGCAAGGCGCACGCCTCCGACAGGGGGGACGCAGTGCTCTCTTTGCCTTGGTGAGGAGTGGGAGACCTGCACAGCCGAGGGAGAACATCACCACGGAAACTGCCCGCAGTACCTCGTCTGCGATCGCCACGTGGTGCACGTCAAGTGCTTGCAGAAGTTCATCAAGGTACCTGCGCACAGAGGGGGCCGGAAGTGTCCCCTGTGCATTCAGTAAACACGGAACACCCACGATGCAAACCCGGGGCCTGCGGAGTTCTCTGGGCGACACATCTGCACCTCTGTACCTCTCCCTCCAGGGCAGGAAGCGAGCCGCAGGCAGCGCAGCACCACCCCCGCCAATGTGTGCTGGCGCCAGTCTGGGTAACACCCGCAGCCTGAGACCCCACTCTCGTCAGTTGGGGGGATAAAATCCAACTTGCTGCCTTCACGTGGCGCCCCCTGTGATTACCCTCCTCCGAGGGGAAACTAAAGCAAGCTCTGGTAACTCTTTTTCCGCTGTGTGCCCTGTTTCATATATGCGGAGGGGCCCTTTCTGCACGGCTTTGGTTTTATTGATGTTTGTGGTGTGCGTGGTTTCTTTTCCCTTTTTTTGTTGTTGTTTTTGCAGCATTTTATGCTGTCGGGTGAGCTTCCGCCCCATGGGAGGCGCTCCTTCCGGCTTGCGCTGCCCACCCATCCCGCCCCCGTCCCCTTCCCACATTCTTTCTTTTCTTTTAGGGGAGACGTCCTCGCAGTGGCTGTTTGGCCTGACGCGATTCCCCGCCTCAAAGCAGACCCACCTGGCAGCTACTCAAGGCACATGAGGAGCGAGAGGCGTCAACGGGCGCAACGCCCCTCCCTGCGGTCCGGCTTCCGCCACGTGGCTGACTCAAAGCAGCGCAGTGACCAACGGGAGCAGGGGATAAGATAGGTCTGGTTTTCCGGTTTTCAAAACCAGGGTTTCCCGGTTTCCGGTTTTCTGGAAAAAAAAAAGGCCGATCGGATTTTCGCCGGTTTTTGGGGAACCTTTGTGACAGTCAACCAGTGGGACCATTAGCCAAAAAAATATGGAAAGTGACCCCATCGTGATCCGCACGGAGCTCAAACAGTCAAAAGAAAGCAGAGAAGCGGAGAAAAGGAGCCCAGCGGGACCCGGTGGGTGGTGATGTCCTCGTCATGCAGGTCTTCTCTGTTTGAAGTTTCGAGATACTCCGGTAGCTTGATCATTCCGACCGCACCGTACTCCTTCTGGGCGGCTTGCCGAGCGCATGCACTCAATCTCGTTGCGGTGCACACTGCCAAGGACCACCCTGTCATCCACGCAAGCTACGACCTTGTCTCGAGCACGTTTGCCTTGCTGGGGATGACACATGCAAACTCCGATGTTTTCGGGAGTGCATGTCCGCTTTGGAGAGGATCGACGGATTCGGGTTCTGGCGGGACCGCGATTTGTGCAGTGTTGGAGACACCCGCTGGTGTTCGCATGAGCGCACGTTGTGCGCATCGTCTGACTGACTGCCTCAAGGGGGTGGTCATGCAACAAGCTCGACCATGAAGGTAGTTGCCCTTCGTGAGGCGTACCAGCAGAGCAGCACCCTCAGGGGGGTTTGTCCTGATGCGGGAGGTGATGCGAAGCCGCGCTCCGTCAGTACGTGGACGCATTGAAAGCTCAGTTCCGTTCCTTCGGGGAGCTGCGTGGAGCAACACGCCACTGCTGTTCGGCAGAGCCTGGTCCAGCCGTGTTGGGTGTGATTCTGAGAGGGTTTGCGCGGGTCGCGCGCGCCGAAGGCGCGCGCGAAAAATTTTAAAACCAGAAAAACCGGAAAACGGCGCCAGAAAAAAAGTCTATCTTATACCCTGAACGGGAGCGACATGGAAAAAAAAAACCTTCTCTCCTCTCAGCACATGGGGCAGCCCTGCAGAGTGGGGCGGAGCAAACCGCCATGCACGTTGCTGTCTGCATCTGATGTCTCGATCTGCAGCTGTGAGACATGGTATGATGCTGACGGCCCTCCGGTGCCATCAGCTGCTTTGGAGTCACGAGGATAGTGTTGGCTCCCACCGAAGGTTGCTGTTGCTGTGCGTGTGCTTGTGGAGGGCGTGTTGAACGAACACACGTGCCTCTGGCCACCTCACTTCCGAGGGACGGCCACCCACCGGGCCTGACTGCCACCCCGCTGGGCACCCTTTAATCTTTGGCAGAACAACGTATTGCTTTCAACCTCCTACCCGCCCCCCTTTGTTGTGCACTCCATCGTGTTCTTCTCAGCAGAAAGACTCGTGGCAGCGTTCGGTATCCCGCACACCTCCACCAGCAGGCACCGTTCGTAGAAACAGAAACCATGTGTCGAAAGTGTTCCATATTCCTCTTCTCTGCCTTGCGCAAAAGGTAATAACTCTCTCTCTTCCCGCACACCAGGCTTCTACGAAGGAAGCGTTCACCACCTTTTGCCTTGATCCTTTGACCTGCATATTTCTCGGCTCACTTGCTGTGAGCTCATGTCGTCACAAGGGGCAGCTGACGCCGGAGTGCTTCTGGCATGATGACGCACCCAGGTGAGTGACGCCACCTCCCTTCAGTGAGTCCCACATGGAAGGGCCGATCCCCCTTCACCCTTCACTGTCGGCCCCGTGCTTCGTGGTCAGGATTGACGCAGTGCTCTCTGCAGACTGCTCCGCACCCCCCTCCCCTCCCTCACGAAGCCCCTCAACGTTGCACAACCCCGTCCATCCCCACCCAGATCTGTGCCCTTCTCTGTTTCCCGTCCCACGTACCTAACATCCCTGCACGCTGCACACATCGCCACACACTCTGGCCCAGGCTGCAAGGGGATAACCAATATCGAAACATGGATGTGACTGTGCGTCATGCCTGGACCGGTGACAGCTGTGTTGTCGGTGTTCCGGAAGGCGGGACCGTGGTCGGGCTGAAGGCGGATGCGCTCAACGAGATGTTCCCGGGTTGTATCAACAACGCAGCCCGTGAGGCTGAGAACGTGGCAGCACACATCGAAGGGTGTGAGGAGGAGCTGGACGATGCACAGCGTGTTGCCGACACGGGTCTGGAGGACGGGGGTGCTGTCAAGCTCGTCCCACGCTGGCCCATCGTCAAGGCTCCCGCTGTCTACAACACCCAGCATGGGGAGTGCACACAGTGCATCACACTGTCGAGGTGTGGGACGCTGTGTGCTGTGGGTTGCTGCAACACACAGGTCACTGTGTTTGACACCACCACCGCTGATGTGGTGGCGGACTTAGCACACGGCGACAGGGACATATCTTGCACACCCTTCTCTGTCTGTGGGACGTGGTTGGCGACGGGTTCTTGGGACGGGACCATCTGCGTGTGGCTGACATCGACCTGGGAGCAAGTGTGCATCCTTCACGACGACGACTACAGCAACGTGTACAGTGCAGCGTGGACACACTGCGGGTGTCTGGTGTCCGGAGACGCATCATGCAAAGTGCGTGTGTGGGACTTGAAGGGCACACCGAGCGCCACAGTGCTGGAGGGTCACAGTGATGCTGTTCGCAGCATTGCTGTGTCGGGCACGAGGATCTTCAGCGGGTCAGATGACAACAGCATCCGTGTGTGGGACATCAGCACCCTCACACACACACACACCCTGGATGGCCACACTGATGATGTGCCTGACCTGGCCCTGACTCAGGACGAGCAGCACCTGGTGTCGTGCTCTGATGACAGGTCCATCAAGGTGTGGTGCACAACCTCCCTCAGCTGCCTGCGTACTGTGGATCTCGACAGATTTCCCTTCTCGCTTGCTGTGTCACAGACAGGTGATGTTGTTGCAGTAGATTTATTTACCGCCACCATGCTGTACCGCCTCAGCACAGGTGAGTGTCTGGGAGAGGTGGACTCAGAGGGTGAGGGGACTGCCCTCAGCGTCTGCGGGAGGTGGGTTTTCACACCAGCAAACAACACTTCTGTCACTGTGTGTGCGGTGTCTTCCGCTTCACTCTGATTGCAGTGTCTTCTAACCCTGTTCCCTTCCTTGAGTGTTTGCGGCATTTTGACCCGGGTTTGCTGTTCTTGCCAGTTTCTGCACACGACCTTCGCACGGAAAGTGTTGTTCAGATCAGCCTTCATCCCCCAAGTGGGTTTGTCTGTGTGTGTGGCATCATCAACGCAGCTGGAGGCAGCTGTGTGTTTGGATCTGAGATGACAAGGGTGTGGGGGGCACTGCGTCAATCCCTTCCGACGGCATGCACACCCCTCTCCCCTGCAGGAGGCCCCCTCTGCCGCAGACACACCGCAGTGCTGCCGTGCACACCACACTCTGCGACAGGAGGGCAGTGCTGTTGTGTGTGCCACTTCGAGACATGCCGCCTTTGATCACATCCCCACCGTCACACTGCCTACCATCACACACACCGCCATGCCCTCCAGGAAGGCTTTGCAGGTTGTTCCTTAGCAAGTCGAAAGGGTACACGAAGCCAAACACATGGATGTGACTGTCCGTCATGCAGGGACCAGTGACAGCTGTGTCGTCTGTGTTCCGGAAGGCGGGACCGTGGTCGGGCTGAAGGCGGATGCGCTCAACGAGATGTTCCCGGGTTCTATCAATAACGCAGACTGTGAGGCTGCATGCGTGGCAGCACACATCGAAGGGTGTGAGGAGGAGCTGGACGATGCACAGCGCGTTGCCGACACGGGTCTGGAGGACGGGGGTGCTGTCAAGCTCGTCTTGCGCGACCACTCCAACCTGATCCGCATTCTCGATGGGATCAACCGCAACGGGCGTGCCGGGGGGCAGCTGCTGTCACAGCTGTGCGACTTGGAGCGCTTCATGAGCGACGACGGCTCGGAGACCTCCTCACCGGAGATGTGCCTGACGCACTATGAGCAGATCATGCGCACCCTGCTGACGGTGTACGAGGCACCCGACTTCTCGGAAGAGGTGCGCGACCGCATCACAGACCTCGTGTTCCTCCTCCACAACCTGGCGGTGCCGGAGGAGATTATGCGCCTGGTTGCGTCGCTCTTCACCCGGGACACAGGCCTCTTCTCGTCTACCAACGCGAAGGGCCTGCTGCTCCGCCTGCTTGCAGAAGTGCTCAATGCTGCGACGCAGCCGGGTGCCGGGCCTGGCTGCCACCGCATTACACCTGCCGTGTTCGACCCCATCTCGCCCATCCTCACCGCTTGTCTCAACTCCAGAGAACTCACCCTGCGCAAGCGTGCCGTGTACGTCTTCGTGGCCATGTACAGCCACCTCCGTGCCGACAGCCTCCCCCACTTCATCGGCCTCACAGACGTACAGCTCAAGCTCTGCGAGCACTACATCGGCAGGCAGCCTGGCTGCGAGGAGGCGGACCTTGTGTTGGAGGTGGCTGAGCACCACAGCATGCGGTGAGAGAAGAACACGGGGGGGGGGGGTCAAGGATGGGGTGGGCCGTGGGGTATCGCGCAGTTGGTTGAGTTTCCTTGCAGGGGTTAAGTGGGAGGGGAGGGGGGGGTCAGGGGTTGGTGCACCATGTACACCACGGATGAGTCTGGCAACAACGGGCGGGGTCGACTCGTCGGGACGACGGGTGAACCTGCTGAAACGACACACAAGCGTTTTTCTGAGGATCCATTGCAAGCTATCAAGCCGCCTGCAGCAGAACTTCCTCGAGGGTACGGTCGCGCCGGTGCGCTGCTTCTGGTTGAGTCGTTGCTCGAGGGGGGGAGACGTCCTCTCCTCTCATCAGGGACGGCCACCCACCGGGCCACTGACTGCCACCCCGCTGGGCACCCTTTAATCTTTGGCAGAACAACGTATTGCTTTCAACCTCCTACCCGCCCCCCTTTGTTGTGCACTCCATCGTGTTCTTCTCAGCAGAAAGACTCATGGCAGCGTTCGGTATCCCGCA
This sequence comes from Rhynchopus euleeides, assembly GCA_963210315.1. Classification (NCBI taxonomy): domain Eukaryota; phylum Euglenozoa; class Diplonemea; order Diplonemida; family Diplonemidae; genus Rhynchopus; species Rhynchopus euleeides. The sequence goes on from OY723244.1 coordinate 1,224,953, forward strand.
CACCTCCACCAGCAGGCACCGTTCGTAGAAACAACAACCATGTGTCGGAAGTGTTCCACATTCTTCTTCTCTGCCTTCTTTTGAATGGCGCAAAACGTCAGAACTCTGAACCGCCCAGACCGCACACCCACCCCTGTGCCCTCTGAGATCCAGACATGCACACTCCAGCCGGCGCTATCTCCGGATCTGTTTCCAGCCCAGAATGCTTACCTCAACCCTTTCCCCTTTTCTATCCTCCGACACAAGCAGAGACTCAATAATTTTGACCTGCATATTTCTCGGCTCACTTGCTGTGAGCTCATTTCGTCATAAGGGGCAGCTGACTCCCGAGTGCTTCTGGCATGATGACGCACCCAGGTGAGTGACGCCACCCTTCAGTGGGTCCCACATGGAAGGGCCGATCCCCCTTGACCCTTCACTGTCGGCCCCGCGCTTCGTGGTAAGGATTGACAGCAGTGCTCTCTCTGCAGACTGCCCCACACCCCCTCCCCTCCCTCACGAAGCCCCCCCAACCTTGCACAACCCCGTCCATCCCCACCCAGATCTGTGCCCTTCTCTGTTTCCCGTCCCACGTACCTAACATCCCTGCACGCTGCACACATCGCCACACACTCTGGCCCAGGCTGCAAGGAGATAACCAATATCGAAACATGGATGTGACTGTTCGTCATGCTGAGACCGGGGACAGCTGTGTCGTCGGTGTTCCGGAGGGCGGGACCGTGGTCGGGCTGAAGGCGGATGCGCTCAACGAGATGTTCCCGGGTTCTATCAACAACGCAGACCGTGAGGCTGAGAACGTGGCAGCACACATCGAAGGGTGTGAGGAGGAGCTGGACGACGCACAGCGTGTTGCCGACACGGGTCTGGAGGACGGGGGTGCTGTCAAGCTCGTCCCACGCTGGCCCATCGTCAAGGCTCCCGCTGTCTACAACACCCAGCATGGGGAGTGCACACAGTGCATCACACTGTCGAGGTGTGGGACGCTGTGTGCTGTGGGTTGCTGCAACACACAGGTCACTGTGTTTGACACCACCACCGCTGATGTGGTGGCGGACTTAGCACACGGCGACAGGGACATATCTTGCACACCCTTCTCTGTCTGTGGGACGTGGTTGGCGACGGGTTCTTGGGACGGGACCATCTGCGTGTGGCTGACATCGACCTGGGAGCAAGTGTGCATCCTTCACGACGACGACTACAGCAACGTGTACAGTGCAGCGTGGACACACTGCGGGTGTCTGGTGTCCGGAGACGCATCATGCAAAGTGCGTGTGTGGGACTTGAAGGGCACACCGAGCGCCACAGTGCTGGAGGGTCACAGTGATGCTGTTCGCAGCATTGCTGTGTCGGGCACGAGGATCTTCAGCGGGTCAGATGACAACAGCATCCGTGTGTGGGACATCAGCACCCTCACACACACACACACCCTGGATGGCCACACTGATGATGTGCCTGACCTGGCCCTGACTCAGGACGAGCAGCACCTGGTGTCGTGCTCTGATGACAGGTCCATCAAGGTGTGGTGCACAACCTCCCTCAGCTGCCTGCGTACTGTGGATCTCGACAGATTTCCCTTCTCGCTTGCTGTGTCACAGACAGGTGATGTTGTTGCAGTAGATTTATTTACCGCCACCATGCTGTACCGCCTCAGCACAGGTGAGTGTCTGGGAGAGGTGGACTCAGAGGGTGAGGGGACTGCCCTCAGCGTCTGCGGGAGGTGGGTTTTCACACCAGCAAACAACACTTCTGTCACTGTGTGTGCGGTGTCTTCCGCTTCACTCTGATTGCAGTGTCTTCTAACCCTGTTCCCTTCCTTGAGTGTTTGCGGCATTTTGACCCGGGTTTGCTGTTCTTGCCAGTTTCTGCACACGACCTTCGCACGGAAAGTGTTGTTCAGATCAGCCTTCATCCCCCAAGTGGGTTTGTCTGTGTGTGTGGCATCATCAACGCAGCTGGAGGCAGCTGTGTGTTTGGATCTGAGATGACAAGGGTGTGGGGGGCACTGCGTCAATCCCTTCCGACGGCATGCACACCCCTCTCCCCTGCAGGAGGCCCCCTCTGCCGCAGACACACCGCAGTGCTGCCGTGCACACCACACTCTGCGACAGGAGGGCAGTGCTGTTGTGTGTGCCACTTCGAGACATGCCGCCTTTGATCACATCCCCACCGTCACACTGCCTACCATCACACACACCGCCATGCCCTCCAGGAAGGCTTTGCAGGTTGTTCCTTAGCAAGTCGAAAGGGTACACGAAGCCAAACACATGGATGTGACTGTCCGTCATGCAGGGACCAGTGACAGCTGTGTCGTCTGTGTTCCGGAAGGCGGGACCGTGGTCGGGCTGAAGGCGGATGCGCTCAACGAGATGTTCCCGGGTTCTATCAATAACGCAGACTGTGAGGCTGCATGCGTGGCAGCACACATCGAAGGGTGTGAGGAGGAGCTGGACGATGCACAGCGCGTTGCCGACACGGGTCTGGAGGACGGGGGTGCTGTCAAGCTCGTCTTGCGCGACCACTCCAACCTGATCCGCATTCTCGATGGGATCAACCGCAACGGGCGTGCCGGGGGGCAGCTGCTGTCACAGCTGTGCGACTTGGAGCGCTTCATGAGCGACGACGGCTCGGAGACCTCCTCACCGGAGATGTGCCTGACGCACTATGAGCAGATCATGCGCACCCTGCTGACGGTGTACGAGGCACCCGACTTCTCGGAAGAGGTGCGCGACCGCATCACAGACCTCGTGTTCCTCCTCCACAACCTGGCGGTGCCGGAGGAGATTATGCGCCTGGTTGCGTCGCTCTTCACCCGGGACACAGGCCTCTTCTCGTCTACCAACGCGAAGGGCCTGCTGCTCCGCCTGCTTGCAGAAGTGCTCAATGCTGCGACGCAGCCGGGTGCCGGGCCTGGCTGCCACCGCATTACACCTGCCGTGTTCGACCCCATCTCGCCCATCCTCACCGCTTGTCTCAACTCCAGAGAACTCACCCTGCGCAAGCGTGCCGTGTACGTCTTCGTGGCCATGTACAGCCACCTCCGTGCCGACAGCCTCCCCCACTTCATCGGCCTCACAGACGTACAGCTCAAGCTCTGCGAGCACTACATCGGCAGGCAGCCTGGCTGCGAGGAGGCGGACCTTGTGTTGGAGGTGGCTGAGCACCACAGCATGCGGTGAGAGAAGAACACGGGGGGGGGGGGTCAAGGATGGGGTGGGCCGTGGGGTATCGCGCAGTTGGTTGAGTTTCCTTGCAGGGGTTAAGTGGGAGGGGAGGGGGGGGTCAGGGGTTGGTGCACCATGTACACCACGGATGAGTCTGGCAACAACGGGCGGGGTCGACTCGTCGGGACGACGGGTGAACCTGCTGAAACGACACACAAGCGTTTTTCTGAGGATCCATTGCAAGCTATCAAGCCGCCTGCAGCAGAACTTCCTCGAGGGTACGGTCGCGCCGGTGCGCTGCTTCTGGTTGAGTCGTTGCTCGAGGGGGGGAGACGTCCTCTCCTCTCATCAGGGACGGCCACCCACCGGGCCACTGACTGCCACCCCGCTGGGCACCCTTTAATCTTTGGCAGAACAACGTATTGCTTTCAACCTCCTACCCGCCCCCCTTTGTTGTGCACTCCATCGTGTTCTTCTCAGCAGAAAGACTCATGGCAGCGTTCGGTATCCCGCACACCTCCACCAGCAGGCACCGTTCGTAGAAACAACAACCATGTGTCGGAAGTGTTCCACATTCTTCTTCTCTGCCTTCTTTTGAATGGCGCAAAACGTCAGAACTCTGAACCGCCCAGACCGCACACCCACCCCTGTGCCCTCTGAGATCCAGACATGCACACTCCAGCCGGCGCTATCTCCGGATCTGTTTCCAGCCCAGAATGCTTACCTCAACCCTTTCCCCTTTTCTATCCTCCGACACAAGCAGAGACTCAATAATTTTGACCTGCATATTTCTCGGCTCACTTGCTGTGAGCTCATTTCGTCATAAGGGGCAGCTGACTCCCGAGTGCTTCTGGCATGATGACGCACCCAGGTGAGTGACGCCACCCTTCAGTGGGTCCCACATGGAAGGGCCGATCCCCCTTGACCCTTCACTGTCGGCCCCGCGCTTCGTGGTAAGGATTGACAGCAGTGCTCTCTCTGCAGACTGCCCCACACCCCCTCCCCTCCCTCACGAAGCCCCCCCAACCTTGCACAACCCCGTCCATCCCCACCCAGATCTGTGCCCTTCTCTGTTTCCCGTCCCACGTACCTAACATCCCTGCACGCTGCACACATCGCCACACACTCTGGCCCAGGCTGCAAGGAGATAACCAATATCGAAACATGGATGTGACTGTTCGTCATGCTGAGACCGGGGACAGCTGTGTCGTCGGTGTTCCGGAGGGCGGGACCGTGGTCGGGCTGAAGGCGGATGCGCTCAACGAGATGTTCCCGGGTTCTATCAACAACGCAGACCGTGAGGCTGAGAACGTGGCAGCACACATCGAAGGGTGTGAGGAGGAGCTGGACGACGCACAGCGTGTTGCCGACACGGGTCTGGAGGACGGGGGTGCTGTCAAGCTCGTCCCACGCTGGCCCATCGTCAAGGCTCCCGCTGTCTACAACACCCAGCATGGGGAGTGCACACAGTGCATCACACTGTCGAGGTGTGGGACGCTGTGTGCTGTGGGTTGCTGCAACACACAGGTCACTGTGTTTGACACCACCACCGCTGATGTGGTGGCGGACTTAGCACACGGCGACAGGGACATATCTTGCACACCCTTCTCTGTCTGTGGGACGTGGTTGGCGACGGGTTCTTGGGACGGGACCATCTGCGTGTGGCTGACATCGACCTGGGAGCAAGTGTGCATCCTTCACGACGACGACTACAGCAACGTGTACAGTGCAGCGTGGACACACTGCGGGTGTCTGGTGTCCGGAGACGCATCATGCAAAGTGCGTGTGTGGGACTTGAAGGGCACACCGAGCGCCACAGTGCTGGAGGGTCACAGTGATGCTGTTCGCAGCATTGCTGTGTCGGGCACGAGGATCTTCAGCGGGTCAGATGACAACAGCATCCGTGTGTGGGACATCAGCACCCTCACACACACACACACCCTGGATGGCCACACTGATGATGTGCCTGACCTGGCCCTGACTCAGGACGAGCAGCACCTGGTGTCGTGCTCTGATGACAGGTCCATCAAGGTGTGGTGCACAACCTCCCTCAGCTGCCTGCGTACTGTGGATCTCGACAGATTTCCCTTCTCGCTTGCTGTGTCACAGACAGGTGATGTTGTTGCAGTAGATTTATTTACCGCCACCATGCTGTACCGCCTCAGCACAGGTGAGTGTCTGGGAGAGGTGGACTCAGAGGGTGAGGGGACTGCCCTCAGCGTCTGCGGGAGGTGGGTTTTCACACCAGCAAACAACACTTCTGTCACTGTGTGTGCGGTGTCTTCCGCTTCACTCTGATTGCAGTGTCTTCTAACCCTGTTCCCTTCCTTGAGTGTTTGCGGCATTTTGACCCGGGTTTGCTGTTCTTGCCAGTTTCTGCACACGACCTTCGCACGGAAAGTGTTGTTCAGATCAGCCTTCATCCCCCAAGTGGGTTTGTCTGTGTGTGTGGCATCATCAACGCAGCTGGAGGCAGCTGTGTGTTTGGATCTGAGATGACAAGGGTGTGGGGGGCACTGCGTCAATCCCTTCCGACGGCATGCACACCCCTCTCCCCTGCAGGAGGCCCCCTCTGCCGCAGACACACCGCAGTGCTGCCGTGCACACCACACTCTGCGACAGGAGGGCAGTGCTGTTGTGTGTGCCACTTCGAGACATGCCGCCTTTGATCACATCCCCACCGTCACACTGCCTACCATCACACACACCGCCATGCCCTCCAGGAAGGCTTTGCAGGTTGTTCCTTAGCAAGTCGAAAGGGTACACGAAGCCAAACACATGGATGTGACTGTCCGTCATGCAGGGACCAGTGACAGCTGTGTCGTCTGTGTTCCGGAAGGCGGGACCGTGGTCGGGCTGAAGGCGGATGCGCTCAACGAGATGTTCCCGGGTTCTATCAATAACGCAGACTGTGAGGCTGCATGCGTGGCAGCACACATCGAAGGGTGTGAGGAGGAGCTGGACGATGCACAGCGCGTTGCCGACACGGGTCTGGAGGACGGGGGTGCTGTCAAGCTCGTCTTGCGCGACCACTCCAACCTGATCCGCATTCTCGATGGGATCAACCGCAACGGGCGTGCCGGGGGGCAGCTGCTGTCACAGCTGTGCGACTTGGAGCGCTTCATGAGCGACGACGGCTCGGAGACCTCCTCACCGGAGATGTGCCTGACGCACTATGAGCAGATCATGCGCACCCTGCTGACGGTGTACGAGGCACCCGACTTCTCGGAAGAGGTGCGCGACCGCATCACAGACCTCGTGTTCCTCCTCCACAACCTGGCGGTGCCGGAGGAGATTATGCGCCTGGTTGCGTCGCTCTTCACCCGGGACACAGGCCTCTTCTCGTCTACCAACGCGAAGGGCCTGCTGCTCCGCCTGCTTGCAGAAGTGCTCAATGCTGCGACGCAGCCGGGTGCCGGGCCTGGCTGCCACCGCATTACACCTGCCGTGTTCGACCCCATCTCGCCCATCCTCACCGCTTGTCTCAACTCCAGAGAACTCACCCTGCGCAAGCGTGCCGTGTACGTCTTCGTGGCCATGTACAGCCACCTCCGTGCCGACAGCCTCCCCCACTTCATCGGCCTCACAGACGTACAGCTCAAGCTCTGCGAGCACTACATCGGCAGGCAGCCTGGCTGCGAGGAGGCGGACCTTGTGTTGGAGGTGGCTGAGCACCACAGCATGCGGTGAGAGAAGAACACGGGGGGGGGGGGTCAAGGATGGGGTGGGCCGTGGGGTATCGCGCAGTTGGTTGAGTTTCCTTGCAGGGGTTAAGTGGGAGGGGAGGGGGGGGTCAGGGGTTGGTGCACCATGTACACCACGGATGAGTCTGGCAACAACGGGCGGGGTCGACTCGTCGGGACGACGGGTGAACCTGCTGAAACGACACACAAGCGTTTTTCTGAGGATCCATTGCAAGCTATCAAGCCGCCTGCAGCAGAACTTCCTCGAGGGTACGGTCGCGCCGGTGCGCTGCTTCTGGTTGAGTCGTTGCTCGAGGGGGGGAGACGTCCTCTCCTCTCATCAGGGACGGCCACCCACCGGGCCACTGACTGCCACCCCGCTGGGCACCCTTTAATCTTTGGCAGAACAACGTATTGCTTTCAACCTCCTACCCGCCCCCCTTTGTTGTGCACTCCATCGTGTTCTTCTCAGCAGAAAGACTCATGGCAGCGTTCGGTATCCCGCACACCTCCACCAGCAGGCACCGTTCGTAGAAACAACAACCATGTGTCGGAAGTGTTCCACATTCTTCTTCTCTGCCTTCTTTTGAATGGCGCAAAACGTCAGAACTCTGAACCGCCCAGACCGCACACCCACCCCTGTGCCCTCTGAGATCCAGACATGCACACTCCAGCCGGCGCTATCTCCGGATCTGTTTCCAGCCCAGAATGCTTACCTCAACCCTTTCCCCTTTTCTATCCTCCGACACAAGCAGAGACTCAATAATTTTGACCTGCATATTTCTCGGCTCACTTGCTGTGAGCTCATTTCGTCATAAGGGGCAGCTGACTCCCGAGTGCTTCTGGCATGATGACGCACCCAGGTGAGTGACGCCACCCTTCAGTGGGTCCCACATGGAAGGGCCGATCCCCCTTGACCCTTCACTGTCGGCCCCGCGCTTCGTGGTAAGGATTGACAGCAGTGCTCTCTCTGCAGACTGCCCCACACCCCCTCCCCTCCCTCACGAAGCCCCCCCAACCTTGCACAACCCCGTCCATCCCCACCCAGATCTGTGCCCTTCTCTGTTTCCCGTCCCACGTACCTAACATCCCTGCACGCTGCACACATCGCCACACACTCTGGCCCAGGCTGCAAGGAGATAACCAATATCGAAACATGGATGTGACTGTTCGTCATGCTGAGACCGGGGACAGCTGTGTCGTCGGTGTTCCGGAGGGCGGGACCGTGGTCGGGCTGAAGGCGGATGCGCTCAACGAGATGTTCCCGGGTTCTATCAACAACGCAGACCGTGAGGCTGAGAACGTGGCAGCACACATCGAAGGGTGTGAGGAGGAGCTGGACGACGCACAGCGTGTTGCCGACACGGGTCTGGAGGACGGGGGTGCTGTCAAGCTCGTCCCACGCTGGCCCATCGTCAAGGCTCCCGCTGTCTACAACACCCAGCATGGGGAGTGCACACAGTGCATCACACTGTCGAGGTGTGGGACGCTGTGTGCTGTGGGTTGCTGCAACACACAGGTCACTGTGTTTGACACCACCACCGCTGATGTGGTGGCGGACTTAGCACACGGCGACAGGGACATATCTTGCACACCCTTCTCTGTCTGTGGGACGTGGTTGGCGACGGGTTCTTGGGACGGGACCATCTGCGTGTGGCTGACATCGACCTGGGAGCAAGTGTGCATCCTTCACGACGACGACTACAGCAACGTGTACAGTGCAGCGTGGACACACTGCGGGTGTCTGGTGTCCGGAGACGCATCATGCAAAGTGCGTGTGTGGGACTTGAAGGGCACACCGAGCGCCACAGTGCTGGAGGGTCACAGTGATGCTGTTCGCAGCATTGCTGTGTCGGGCACGAGGATCTTCAGCGGGTCAGATGACAACAGCATCCGTGTGTGGGACATCAGCACCCTCACACACACACACACCCTGGATGGCCACACTGATGATGTGCCTGACCTGGCCCTGACTCAGGACGAGCAGCACCTGGTGTCGTGCTCTGATGACAGGTCCATCAAGGTGTGGTGCACAACCTCCCTCAGCTGCCTGCGTACTGTGGATCTCGACAGATTTCCCTTCTCGCTTGCTGTGTCACAGACAGGTGATGTTGTTGCAGTAGATTTATTTACCGCCACCATGCTGTACCGCCTCAGCACAGGTGAGTGTCTGGGAGAGGTGGACTCAGAGGGTGAGGGGACTGCCCTCAGCGTCTGCGGGAGGTGGGTTTTCACACCAGCAAACAACACTTCTGTCACTGTGTGTGCGGTGTCTTCCGCTTCACTCTGATTGCAGTGTCTTCTAACCCTGTTCCCTTCCTTGAGTGTTTGCGGCATTTTGACCCGGGTTTGCTGTTCTTGCCAGTTTCTGCACACGACCTTCGCACGGAAAGTGTTGTTCAGATCAGCCTTCATCCCCCAAGTGGGTTTGTCTGTGTGTGTGGCATCATCAACGCAGCTGGAGGCAGCTGTGTGTTTGGATCTGAGATGACAAGGGTGTGGGGGGCACTGCGTCAATCCCTTCCGACGGCATGCACACCCCTCTCCCCTGCAGGAGGCCCCCTCTGCCGCAGACACACCGCAGTGCTGCCGTGCACACCACACTCTGCGACAGGAGGGCAGTGCTGTTGTGTGTGCCACTTCGAGACATGCCGCCTTTGATCACATCCCCACCGTCACACTGCCTACCATCACACACACCGCCATGCCCTCCAGGAAGGCTTTGCAGGTTGTTCCTTAGCAAGTCGAAAGGGTACACGAAGCCAAACACATGGATGTGACTGTCCGTCATGCAGGGACCAGTGACAGCTGTGTCGTCTGTGTTCCGGAAGGCGGGACCGTGGTCGGGCTGAAGGCGGATGCGCTCAACGAGATGTTCCCGGGTTCTATCAATAACGCAGACTGTGAGGCTGCATGCGTGGCAGCACACATCGAAGGGTGTGAGGAGGAGCTGGACGATGCACAGCGCGTTGCCGACACGGGTCTGGAGGACGGGGGTGCTGTCAAGCTCGTCTTGCGCGACCACTCCAACCTGATCCGCATTCTCGATGGGATCAACCGCAACGGGCGTGCCGGGGGGCAGCTGCTGTCACAGCTGTGCGACTTGGAGCGCTTCATGAGCGACGACGGCTCGGAGACCTCCTCACCGGAGATGTGCCTGACGCACTATGAGCAGATCATGCGCACCCTGCTGACGGTGTACGAGGCACCCGACTTCTCGGAAGAGGTGCGCGACCGCATCACAGACCTCGTGTTCCTCCTCCACAACCTGGCGGTGCCGGAGGAGATTATGCGCCTGGTTGCGTCGCTCTTCACCCGGGACACAGGCCTCTTCTCGTCTACCAACGCGAAGGGCCTGCTGCTCCGCCTGCTTGCAGAAGTGCTCAATGCTGCGACGCAGCCGGGTGCCGGGCCTGGCTGCCACCGCATTACACCTGCCGTGTTCGACCCCATCTCGCCCATCCTCACCGCTTGTCTCAACTCCAGAGAACTCACCCTGCGCAAGCGTGCCGTGTACGTCTTCGTGGCCATGTACAGCCACCTCCGTGCCGACAGCCTCCCCCACTTCATCGGCCTCACAGACGTACAGCTCAAGCTCTGCGAGCACTACATCGGCAGGCAGCCTGGCTGCGAGGAGGCGGACCTTGTGTTGGAGGTGGCTGAGCACCACAGCATGCGGTGAGAGAAGAACACGGGGGGGGGGGGTCAAGGATGGGGTGGGCCGTGGGGTATCGCGCAGTTGGTTGAGTTTCCTTGCAGGGGTTAAGTGGGAGGGGAGGGGGGGGTCAGGGGTTGGTGCACCATGTACACCACGGATGAGTCTGGCAACAACGGGCGGGGTCGACTCGTCGGGACGACGGGTGAACCTGCTGAAACGACACACAAGCGTTTTTCTGAGGATCCATTGCAAGCTATCAAGCCGCCTGCAGCAGAACTTCCTCGAGGGTACGGTCGCGCCGGTGCGCTGCTTCTGGTTGAGTCGTTGCTCGAGGGGGGGAGACGTCCTCTCCTCTCATCAGGGACGGCCACCCACCGGGCCACTGACTGCCACCCCGCTGGGCACCCTTTAATCTTTGGCAGAACAACGTATTGCTTTCAACCTCCTACCCGCCCCCCTTTGTTGTGCACTCCATCGTGTTCTTCTCAGCAGAAAGACTCATGGCAGCGTTCGGTATCCCGCACACCTCCACCAGCAGGCACCGTTCGTAGAAACAACAACCATGTGTCGGAAGTGTTCCACATTCTTCTTCTCTGCCTTCTTTTGAATGGCGCAAAACGTCAGAACTCTGAACCGCCCAGACCGCACACCCACCCCTGTGCCCTCTGAGATCCAGACATGCACACTCCAGCCGGCGCTATCTCCGGATCTGTTTCCAGCCCAGAATGCTTACCTCAACCCTTTCCCCTTTTCTATCCTCCGACACAAGCAGAGACTCAATAATTTTGACCTGCATATTTCTCGGCTCACTTGCTGTGAGCTCATTTCGTCATAAGGGGCAGCTGACTCCCGAGTGCTTCTGGCATGATGACGCACCCAGGTGAGTGACGCCACCCTTCAGTGGGTCCCACATGGAAGGGCCGATCCCCCTTGACCCTTCACTGTCGGCCCCGCGCTTCGTGGTAAGGATTGACAGCAGTGCTCTCTCTGCAGACTGCCCCACACCCCCTCCCCTCCCTCACGAAGCCCCCCCAACCTTGCACAACCCCGTCCATCCCCACCCAGATCTGTGCCCTTCTCTGTTTCCCGTCCCACGTACCTAACATCCCTGCACGCTGCACACATCGCCACACACTCTGGCCCAGGCTGCAAGGAGATAACCAATATCGAAACATGGATGTGACTGTTCGTCATGCTGAGACCGGGGACAGCTGTGTCGTCGGTGTTCCGGAGGGCGGGACCGTGGTCGGGCTGAAGGCGGATGCGCTCAACGAGATGTTCCCGGGTTCTATCAACAACGCAGACCGTGAGGCTGAGAACGTGGCAGCACACATCGAAGGGTGTGAGGAGGAGCTGGACGACGCACAGCGTGTTGCCGACACGGGTCTGGAGGACGGGGGTGCTGTCAAGCTCGTCCCACGCTGGCCCATCGTCAAGGCTCCCGCTGTCTACAACACCCAGCATGGGGAGTGCACACAGTGCATCACACTGTCGAGGTGTGGGACGCTGTGTGCTGTGGGTTACTGCAACACACAGGTCACTGTGTTTGACACCATCACCGCTGATGTGGTGGCGGACTTAGCACACGGCGACAAGGCTTTCAGGGACATATATTGCACACCCTTCTCTGTCTGCGGGACGTGGTTGGCGACGACGAGCTCTTGGGACGGGACCATCTGCGTGTGGCTGACATCGACCTGGGAGCAAGTGTGCATCCTTCACGACGACAACTACAGCAACGTGTACAGTGCAGCGTGGACACACTGCGGGCGCCTGGTGTCCGGAGACGAATCACGCAAAGTGCGTGTGTGGGACTTGAAGGGCACACCGAGCGCCACAGTGCTGGAGGGTCACCACGATGCTCGCAGCATTGCTGTGTCGGGCACGAGGATCTTCAGCGGGTCAGATGACAACAGCATCCGTGTGTGGGACATCAGCACCCTCACACACACACACACCCTGGATGGCCACACTCGTGAGGGCATGAGCCTTGCCCTGACTCAGGACGAGCAGCACCTGGTGTCGTGCTCTCATGACAGGTCACTCAAGGTGTGGTGCACAACCTCCCTCAGCTGCCTACGTACTGTGGATCTTGGCAGGTATCCTTTATCGCTTACTGTATCACAGACAGGTGATGTTGTTGCGGTAGATTTAGTTACCGCCACCATGCTGTACCGCCTCAGCACAGGTGAGTGTCTGGGAGAGGTGGACTCACAGGGTCATGGTGTTGCCCTCAGCGTCTGCGGGAGGTGGGTTTTCACACCAGCAAACAAAACTTCTGTCACTGTGTGTGCGGTGTCTTCCGCTTCACTCTGATTGCACTGTCTTCTAACCCTGTTCCCTGCCTTGCGTGTTTGCGGCATTATTGCCCGGGTTTGCTGTTCTTCCAGTTTCTGCACATGACCTTCGCACGGAAAGTGTTGTTCAGGTCAGCCTTCATCCCCCAAGTGGATTTGTCTGTGTGCGTGGCATCATCAACGCAGCTGGAGGCAGCTGTGTGTTTGGATCTGAGATGACAAGGGTGTGGGGGGCACTGCGTCAATCCCTTCCGACGGCATGCACACCCCTCTCCCCTGCAGGAGGCCCCCTCTGCCGCAGACACACCACAGTGCTGCCGTGCACACCACACTCTGCGACAGGAGGGCAGTGCTGTTGTGTGTGCCACTTCGAGACATGCCGCCTTTGATCACATCCCCACCGTCACACTGCCTACCATCACACACACCGCCATGCCCTCCAGGAAGGCTTTGCAGGTTGTTCCTTTGCAAGTCGAAAGGGGACACGAAGCCAAACACATGGATGTGACTGTCCGTCATGCAGGGACCAGTGACAGCTGTGTCGTCTGTGTTCCGGAAGGCGGGACCGTGGTCGGGCTGAAGGCGGATGCGCTCAACGAGATGTTCCCGGGTTCTATCAACAACGCATCCCGTGAGGCTGCATGCGTGGCAGCACACATCGAAGGGTGTGAGGAGGAGCTGGACGACGCACAGCGCGTTGCCGACACGGGTCTGGAGGACGGGGGTGCTGTCAAGCTCGTCCCACGCTGGCCCATCGTCAAGGCTCCCGCATCCTACAGCAGTGCGTGTGACAACGGATCGATATCCTGCTTCACACTGTCGACGTGTGGCACGCTGTGCTCAGTCGGGTACAGCAAAGGACACATCACTGTGTTCGACACCATCACCGCTGATGTGGTGGCGGGCCTCATACATCCTGACGTAATCTGCACCGCGTTCTCCGTCTGTGGGACGCGGTTGGCGACGTGCTCTGATGACGGCACCATCTGCGTGTGGCTGACATCAAACTGGGAGCAGGTGTGGTGTCTGGAGGAGGGCACAGAGGTGTGGTGTGCAGCGTGGACACACTGTGGACGTCTAGTGTCGGGTGACGGGCGTGGGGACGTCCGTGTGTGGGACTTGGAGGGAGCACCGCGCGCCACACTGCTGGAGGAGGGTCACAGCGATCCTGTTTATGGGATTGCAGTGTCGGGCACGAGGATCTTCAGCGGGTCAGAGGACAAGAGCATCCGTGTGTGGGACATCAGCACCCTCACGCACACACGCACCCTGGATCACACAGACTCAGTCAACCACATCGCCCTGACCAATGACGAGAAGCATCTAGTCTGGTGCTCTTCAGACAAGTCCCTGAAGGTGTTGTGCACGACTTCCTTCAGATGCATCCGGGCTGTGATTTTGCCTGACAACCCTTTCCTGCTTGCCGTGTCGCAGCCAGGTGATGTCGTGGCAGTGTCCTTTCCTCAGTACACCGAGTTGTTCAGCTTCAGCACCTTGCAGTGCTTGGGACAACTGGAGTCAGAGCGTGAAGGTGTTGCACTCAGCCCATGTGGCAGGTGGGTGCTCACAACAGGCTTCCCTTTTGTGAGTGTGCGTGCTGTGTGTGACGTTCCGCATGAGGACGTCACTTAATCAGCATTCTTCTGCTCTTCCGTGCTTGCCGCGCACTGCCTTGCCTGTGCTTTCCCGACATCCCTCCTGAGCGTGGCTCGTAAGAGGTGTGCCACTGCCTGCAACGTGCGACTCTGGTTTAATCCACAGTCGTCGGCTGGCGTGTTCGCAGGTTCTGCATCAGGCATTGCGTTTTTCTTACGTGCCTAATAATGAGGGCACATGTCACAGGGGTCTGGGGGCCTGGGAGAAGAGTGCAAAAAAGGATTGCCAGGTTTCTTTTGTTTTGTTTGTGCAACCTTCTGGTCACCTGCACGTTGGGGCGTGGAGTGTAGGTGAACAAAACATTGCTCCCACTGCAACCTTTTTAGTTCTGAACGCCTTCCGTGAGCACGGTGCGTTTGACACAAAAATGATCGACACAGTGCTCTCTCTGCAGCCTGCTCCAAACCCCCTCCCCTCCCCTCCACTCCCTCACGAAGCCCCCCCCCCCCCCTCTCCACCTGCACGACGACTAGTAATGACGTTATTCTCGCTTTCCGCCCTCTCGATGTACGATCTGTTTGAGTAGTGTCGGGCCATGTTCTGACAGCACTGCCGACACTCCACCTCCCTTCTGCAGGTCTAGGGCGGCGACAAGCGGCAGAAGCACGGGGTGGGGTGGGTGGGTGGGGGTGCATCTGCGATGCCTTTCCCAGACAGGGGCATGGTGCGGGGCATGGCACGCAGGACGCTCAAAGGGGGGCTTCCCACGCTTGTGCTGCTGCTGTCCGTCGCATGCCCTGCCCTGATTGTGTACTACTTCAACAAGGACGCCCCGTACTACACAGTGCGGCACCCGCATGCTGAAACAGTCGGCATCTGGGACCCTGCACGCCAACCGGAGCCGTGGCACGTCAAGGACGATGGTGGCAATCTGACGCTGCGGTGCACATTTTCCGAATCGATCGGCAACGGCAACAACAGCAACAACAGGACCAGCAACATCATCAAGAGCGCGTGCCCAGTGGTGGACATCGGTCGTGTGGGGTCCTCCCTGTCCGCCATGCGTGCCACCACGATGTTTGTGTATCCCGTAGTGGCAGCAGGGCGCGCTGTCATGCTGGCAGCTGCGTTTGTGGCGTGGCCCGACAAGCACCTGTGGTGGCGTGTGCTGTACTGTGCGCAGGCCACCGTAGGGCTGTGCTGCACGCTGCTGCTTGCGGTGCTCTTCGCCACAGGCTTCCCCCACCTGCCGTATGAAGGCCTTGACACCCTCTGGGTGGTGGCGTGCAACGTCCCCTCGGCGGTGTGGCTTGCGGTCCGCTTCGAGCTTGTGCTCCACACATTCCAGCTGTGCATCCTGTTGGAGAGGAGCACTGTCTCCGGACTGGATATCGCCTTCCTGATGGTCGATGTCCTAGCCACTGTCGTGTGGTCCGTGCTGATCGGGGATAGCCTGCGCGGATGGCCTGGGTACTGCGTTGCGCTCATCCCCCCCTCTGTCATGCTGGCGGGGATGGCCTCAGGGGTGATATTCGTTGTAGGGGTATCGGCTAGCACCCACACAAATGTGTACCAGAAGCCCATCCAGATGTGCCTCGCGGCAACACTTGCACACTTCACCCTTTGGACTGTGTTGCACCCCATGTATGACAGTGACTTCTTCCTAGCAACATCTCCAAAAACGCTGTATAACCCGATGTTCGCGGCCATCTCCGTCATCTTCCCTTCTTATTTTCCCGCGGTTATGCTTCTGTCCCTGTCCCCCCGGTGTGGGAGTGTTCCTGAATGCGAGCGTGCTGTGCCCGCAGGGCTGCAGCGTGTGTGGGACGACGCGGCGTCTGACGACTCGAGCGGCTACGGCAGCTGCCCCGAGTGGCCAGAGGGTGCTGACGCGGAGCTGCCGGAGGCGCTGCGCGACGCAGACTGCGACGGGATGCCACTCGACCTGTGCCTGCCTGGCGGGGAGGTGCTGCCAGTGCTCGTGCCCGCCGATGCCACGCTGGGCACACTGCGCCTCCGTGCAGCACACGCCCTGCAGCTGCGGGGCACGCAGGCGGGTGTGCGGCTTGCGCTTGACGGGGCCGCCCTGGCACGCAGCAACGACACGCCGCTGTGTGGGGTGGGGATGGAGGTGGGTGCCGCTGTGCAGGTGTGCGTGCGCATCCCTCCCCCCAACCCCGCCGCTGCCCAGGCCGTGCTGCGGCGTGCGTTGCAGAAGGGCGACGTGCAGGCGGCATGCCTGGCACTCGGCAGGGCGCCAGGTGACATGCTGCTGAAAGAGCTGCTCCAGGCTCCAAGGTACACCCCCATGTCGTGTGCCGTGCTGCGGCACGCCCTGCTGAAGACAGAGCCGCGCTCCGCAGCCGCGCTCGTGCGTATTCTCATGGTGCGCAGCATCAGCTTCCAGGGAACCGAGGGACTTGTGTTCCGCAGTAAATACGCGCGCTGTACATACAGCGAGTACGGGCAGGGTGTGGTGTGCGTGTCGGGTGTGCTGCACAGGCCTGGTGTGCTGGACAGGGCGATGGGTGTGGGGCGGGACACCCATCCGGCAAGTTACGTCAGGCTGATGCGGTGCCTGGACGGGTTTGCAGAGAGGGCTGACTTCGACCACCGACTGTTTGTTCGTGGATTCATGGAGCCTGTCAAAGAGGGGGTCTTCGTGAGACCTGACGTGCTGTGCAGGGCGCTGAAACAGACAGGCTGGTGCAGCACACCGAACGCAGTGGCGCAGGCGCGAGACGAGCCTGCCCACGGTGCCCTCACGCTGGCGCTGCTCGCGGATGGGGTGCCTGTGCGTGACCTGCCGCACGTTGTTGCTGCACTGCGCAAGGTGGGTGTGCTGGCGGTGCGGTACACCGCCCTCGCGGCAACCGTGATCGCTGTGCAAGCCACTTTCGGGAAGGACACCCACCCGGCAGGCTGGCTATTCGTGTGCTTCCTCTTCCCTGCCAGTGTGTGCTGCGGTGTGGAGCTGCTGCCTTTATGGGTGCGCTGGCTGCTGGCGCACAAGGCACGTGGGCTGTGGGCCTCACGCAGCGGTGTGAAGGCGCATGACCTTGACAGCCCCATCACAGAGCTGCAAGATGTGCTCATTCTGGGAAGCGGGTCGTTGGGTGACGTGCAGCTCACCCAACGGCACTACAGGTGACCTCGTGACAGCTCCTTTCCTCCCCATCCCCATCTTATGCCATCTTCGAAGGCTCTTGAAGCTTTGAGCGTCTCTGTGTGTGTGGGAGGGTCGAAAGCAGGGAAGGGGGTGACAGGGGTATGGATGGCAGGTGCACAGAGTGCCTTCACTCCTGCTGACAAAGCATCCGAGTTCACCTGCTGCAGGTTGGGGGAAGCATCCACGGGGGGAGGGGCACAGAGTATCCTCCCTGTACTTCCGCATCAGTGCACTGCTGCTTCAGTCTCCAGCTTGGCACACGGTAATGGCAAGGGCCACAACGAAATGGAATGTGCATAATAAAATCACCATGCACTGCCCTCTGCGGCACATTTGTAGTTATTTGTGTTTGAGGGAGGTTGCAGCGTGGGGACGTCACCCTGTCCTGTCGAAAAGCAGAGCCGGATGCACCTCGCATGCCCCGGTGCTGCAGTTGACACCACGCCTGCCCGACCGCTCCTCTGCATCCATCCGTGATGCCAGCTGGCACGACGTGTGCAGCAGCACAGCGGCACACGCAGAGGCGGGATGCTGGCCCACGACCCCCTCCCTTCAGCCCCACCCCCTCGGCATTGCGTTGCGGAGCATGCAGACACACCACACCCGGCAGCACGATGCTGCCTCCCACTCACCGTGTGCCAGTGCAGCACACCCGGTTTGATGCTCCGTTGAAGCTCGCTTGTGAGCCAGCTGTCTGATTCGGCAGGCAGCTTTGTTCGCTGACACCGAGACCGGGTCCTGGTCAGCACTTTGAGCCACACTGTCTTCGAGCCCCACCCCCGCCATCACACTGCACACACCCACACCCTCCAGGAAGGCTCTGCTGCTTCTGATAGCGTGCAGGCCGAAAGGGGAACACGAAACCAACACCATGGATGTGACTGTGCGTCATGCCGGGACCGGTGACAGCTGTGTCGTCTGTGTTCCAGAAGAAGGGACCGTGGTCGGGCTGAAGGCGGATGCGCTCAACGAGATGTTCCCGGGTTCTGTCAACAACTCAGACCGTGAGGCTGAGAACGTGGCAGCACACATCGAAGGGTGTGAGGAGGAGCTGGACGACGCACAGCGCGTTGCCGACACGGGTCTGGAGGACGGGGGTGCTGTCAAGCTCGTCCCACGCTGGCCTACAGTCAAGGCTCCCGCAGTCTACCCCACTGAGCATGGGGAGGGCGTCTACTGCATCACACTGTCGAGGTGTGGGAAGCTGTGTGCTGTGGGTTGTCAAGAAGGACACATCACTGTGTTTGACACCGTCACCGCTGATGTGGTTGCGGACGTAACACACGGGATCACGTCCATTTATTGCACAGCGTTCTCTGTCTGTGGGACGTGGTTGGCGACGTGCTCTCAGGACGGGACCATCTGCGTGTGGCTGACTTCAACTTGGGAGCAGGTCTATCGAATGGACAACAACAGTACCAACGTGTACCGTGCAGCGTGGATACGCTGCGGACGTCTGGTGTACGGCGACAACAGCGGCACCTTGCGTGTGTGGGACTTGAAGGGCACACCGAGCGCCACAGTGCTGGAGGGTCACAGCAAGACAGTTTACAGCATAGCTGTGTCGGGCACGAGGATCTTCAGCGGGTCACATGACAAGACGATCCGTGTGTGGGACATCAGCACCCTCACACACACACACACCCTGGATGACCACACTCATTCGGTGAGGGACATTGCCCTTACTCAGGACGAGCAGCACCTGGTGTCGTGCTCTCACGACGTGTCACTCAAGGTGTGGTGCACAACCTCCCTCAGCTGCCTGCGTACTGTGCAACTGGACGTCTATCCTTGCTCACTTGCTGTGTCACAGCCAGGTGATGTTGTTGCCATAAAGAGCTACCCCGGCACCTACCTGCACCGCCTCAGCACAGGTGAGTGTCTGGGGGAGGTGGACTCAAAAGGTTCTGATGTTGCCCTCAGCCCCTGCGGGAGGTGGGTCTTCACAACAACGAACATCACTTCTGTCACTGTGACTGCTGTGTCTTCCGTTTCACCCTGAGTGCAAGTGTCTCCTGACCCTTTTCCCTGCCTTGTGTGCTTCCAGGCTTGTGGTCTCTTTGTCCTTCGCCCGTTCATTGATTAGGATTCGACCTTCACGCTGTGAAGCCAGGCTAAGGCATATCGCATCAGCAGAAATCATCATCCGCGATGGCCCTGATGTTGTTCGCAAGATCTGAAGAAACACATGCGTGTTTGTGATTCGTTAGTGTGTCCAGACAGCTGTGTGCGGCTGCATCTGAGATGAGAAAAGGATTGACGCAGTGCTCTCTCTCTGCAGACTGCCCCACACCCCCTCCCCTCCCTCACGAAGCCCCCCCAACCTTGCACAACGCGTCTGTCGCCAACTCCATGCTTGCACCCACCCACCTCCCCCACTACAAACATCGCATTGGCGCAGCTTCGGACACCGCCCGCACCGCCACTCTCCAGGAAGGCTTTCTTGTGATTCTGCAAGAGGAACTGAGGCCAAGAACATGGATGTGACTGTGTGTCATGCCGGGACCGGAGACAGCTGTGTCGTCTGCGTTCCGGAAGGCGGGACCGTGGTCGGGCTGAAGGCGGATGCGCTCAACGAGATGTTCCCGGGTTCTATCAACAACGCAGACCGTGAGGCTGAGAACGTGGCAGCACACATCGAAGGGTGTGAGGAGGAGCTGGACGATGCACAGCGCGTTGCCGACACGGGTCTGGAGGACGGGGGTGCTGTCAAGCTCGTCCCACGCTGGCCCATCGTCAAGGCTCCCGCTGTCTACTCACCTCAGCATGGGGACACCCTACAGTGCATCACACTGTCGAGGTGTGGGAAGCTGTGTGCAATGGGTTCCGAAGACGGACACATCACTGTGTTTGACACCGTCACCGCTGATGTGGTGAGGCTCCAAAGGCAAAGTGCGTGTGTGGGACTTGAAGGGCACACCGAGGGCCACAGTGCTGGAGGGTCACAGTGATGCTGTTCGCAGCATTGCTGTGTCGGGCACGAGAATCTTCAGCGGGTCACTTGACAAGACCATCCGTGTGTGGGACATCAGCACCCTCACACACACACACACCCTGGATGTGCACACTGGTGGGGTCGCTGCCATCGCCCTGACTCAGGACGAGCAGCACCTGATGTCGTGCTCTCACGACGGTGACGACCTGTCACTCAAGGTGTGGTGCACAACCTCCCTCAGCTGCCTGCGTACTGTGCAACTGGACGTCTATCCTTACTCACTTGCTGTGTCACAGCCAGGTGATGTTGTTGCCATGAAGAGCTACACCGGCACCTACCTGTACCGCTTCAGCACAGGTGAGTGTCTGGGGGAGGTGGACTCAAAAGGTTCTGGTGTTGCCCTCAGCCCCTGCGGGAGGTGGGTCTTCACAACAACGAACTACACTTCTGTCACTGTGCGTGATGTGTCTTCCGTTTCACCCTGAGTGCAAGTGTCTCCTGATCCTGTTCCCTGCCTTGTGTGCTTCCAGGCTTGTGGTTTCTTTGTCCTTCGCCCGTTCATTGATTAGGATTCGACCTTCACGCTGTGAAGCCAGGCTAAGGCATATCGCATCAGCAGAAATCATCATCCGCGATGAAGACAGTCCGGAGGGCCCCTAATGTTGTTCGCAAGATCTGAAGAAACCCATGCGTGTTTGTGATTCGTTAAAGTGTCCAGACAGCTGTGTGCGGCTGCATCTGAGATGAGAAAAGGATTGACACAGTGCTCTCTCTGCAGACTGCCCCACACCCCCTCCCCTCCCCTCCTTCACGAAGCCCCCCCAACCTTGCACAACCCGTCTGGCGCCAACTCCATGTTTGCACCCACCCACCTCCCCCACTACAAACATCGCATTGGCGCAGCGTCGGACGCCGCCCGCACCGCCACTCTCCAGGAAGGCTTTCTTGTGATTCTGCAAGAGGAACTGAGGCCAAGAACATGGATGTGACTGTTCGTCATGCCAGGACCGGAGACAGCTGTGTCGTCGGTGTTCCAGAAGAAGGGACCGTGGTCGGGCTGAAGGCGGATGCGCTCAACGAGATGTTTCCAGGTTCTATCAACAACGCATCCCGTGGGGCTGCATGCGTGGCAGCACACATCGAAGGGTGTGAGGAGGAGCTGGACGATGCACAGCGTGTTGCCGACACGGGTCTGGAGGACGGGGGTGCTGTCAAGCTCGTCCCACGCTGGCCCATCGTCAAGGCTCCCGCTGTCTACTCACCTCAGCGTGGGGACACCCTACAGTGCATCACACTGTCGAGGTGTGGGAAGCTGTGTGCAATGGGTTCCGAAGACGGACACATCACTGTGTTTGACACCGTCACCGCTGATGTGGTGGCGGACTTCCGCGGCAACAAGGACATTCTCCATGCGACGTTCTCTGCCTGTGGGACGTGGCTTGCGACGTGCTCTGGTCATGGCACCATCTGCGTGTGGCTGACAGCAACGTGGAAGCAGGTCTGCATGCGGACGAACGTGGTGGGGCGCACCAATCCCAGTCCTGTGTACAGTGTGGCGTGGACGTCCTGCGGGCGTGTGGTGTCCGGAGACAAGAGCGGCAAAGTGCGTGTGTGGGACTTGAAGGGCACATCGAGTGCCACAGTGCTGGAGGGTCACACCAATGCTGTTCGCAGCATTGCCGTGTCGGGCACGAGGATCTTCAGCGGGTCCAATGACAGGACCATCCGTGTGTGGGACATCAGCACCCTCACACACACACACACCCTGGATGGGCACCTGAACGCAGTCACCGGCATCGCCCTGACTCAGGACGAGCAGCACCTGGTGTCGTGCTCTGATGACAACGCCCTCGTGGTGTGGTGCACAACCTCCCTCAGCTGCCTGCGTGCTGTGCAACTGGGCGACTATTTCTTCTCGCTTGCTGTGTCACAGCCAGGTGATGTTGTCGCAGTGGAGGGCCATTCCATCGCCACGCTGTGCCGCCTCAGCACAGGCGAGCGTCTGGGGAAAGTGAAATCAAAGGGCCATGGTGTTGCCCTCAGCCCCTGCGGGAGGTGGGTCTTCACACCACACTACCGTTCCATCTCTGTGTGTGCTGTGTCTTCCGTTTCCCTCTGAGAGCAGTGTCTCGTGACCCGAGACGCGATTATCGGTGCGGCACTCGGAAAGTGCCGCATTGCAGAGCCACCCATCTCTAATCTTATTATTCACAGG
Source organism: Rhynchopus euleeides (assembly GCA_963210315.1). Taxonomy (NCBI): domain Eukaryota; phylum Euglenozoa; class Diplonemea; order Diplonemida; family Diplonemidae; genus Rhynchopus; species Rhynchopus euleeides. The sequence continues at coordinate 1,247,667 of OY723244.1, forward strand.
TGTGTTGGAGTGTGTTGGCGTGCGTTGTCGGCTCACTTCTCTGTAGTTCTGAGCGAAGGTAGCGAAGGTCTCCGTCCCCCCATTCCCCCGTGTTACCCGACACGCCTCGACGGCGGTTCACTTTGTGACAAACGCACCATCCTCATGGAAGACGTTCAGGCAATCGAAGAAACTTGAAATGGGACCAATGACCCATCGCACACCCCATTCAGTCACCCCACACCCCCATCGTCAGAGCAGTGGGGCAGGTGTGTGCTTCGAGGAGACCTCGTAGAGCAAAGGCCGGCAGCCCCCCCTCCCATCCCCTCCCCCCCACACCTTTCCCAGTCTTAGTCAAGGTGTGTGTGCACAGCCATTGCAGAGAGGGCCTTGCTCTTTAGGCCTCCGCCTGCCTGGGTTGGTCTGGCCTTGTCGTGGTCAGGTGTCCGATAGCTGGGGGGGGGGGGGGGAAGGGGAAGGCCAAGTAATTGCCCAGTGTCTTCCAAGGAGTCAAATCATCAGCAGGTTCCCCCACCCCCATTCCTGTTCGCACTAAGCACTTTAGTGAAGGGGCTTTGCCCCGCTTAGGGGGATTCCAAGACGTGCAGTCAAGACGTGCACTGTGGGCTTCGCTCAGATGTGCTCCTTTGGTGTTCTGTGCGTTTTTTTGTGTTCCAGGCAGATACCCCACTGGCTGAATTGGCGAGGCTGTCACGGCGTGTTTGGGCACTACACACGGACCTCCTTCATCAGTTTTTTGGTTCCCCACACGGCTGCGACACCCTCTTCGTCTAGAGTGTCCGCAGAATCCGCGACTTGTAGTACAGAGCCGCCCCCCTACCCCCCACTTCCTGAGACACGACTTGCATCGCGAGTGAAGGGTGATCATTCTTGTGCTCCGTTCGACTTCTAGTGTAGGAGTGCTTCCGACGATCCTGTTCCTTTTCTGTGTGTCTAGCTATCTCGTGTTCACATGTGCTCCACACCCACATCAAAGCAGCAGGCTCTCGGGTGGTGGAAGCGTCAACGCAAAACTATATTTGGTTGAATCGTAGTCGCTGACGTGACACACTACGTGGAAGCGTCAACGCATCATTAAGGAAGGAGGAATCACGGTTGCTACGCTTTTCGCGGCACCTCCCCAGACGCACACCGTCTCGCACGCAGCCTCGCCCCGACACCATGCCTCCGAAGGGCAGGTGCGTGACGCTGCCCGTGAACTGTCGTCGCGCGATGTCGCACCGGGTCGAACGCAGCAAGAGTATGGTTCCCCAGTTTGTGTGGCGATCTGTACTCAGCACAGACAGGCAGGAACCTAGTTTGGGTGTTTCTTGTGTCAAGCGGCAACGCAATGGTGAGCTGTGTGGGGCTTGCTCTGTGATGTTGTGTGGAGCTTGCGACCCGACAACCACCTACCACTGACAGACTCCCCCAACCACCCCCACCACAGACAGGGGCGGCCCCACCGTGGATGTGACTGTTCGTCATGCTGCGACCGGGGACAGTTGTGTCGTCAGTTTTCCAGAAGAAGGGACCGTGGTCGGGCTGAAGGCGGATGCGCTCAACGAGATGTTTCCGGGTTCTATCAACACAGACCGTGAGGCTGCGTGCGTGGCAGCACACATCGAAGGGTGTGAGGAGGAGCTGGACGATGCACAGCGTGTTGCCGACACGGGTCTGGAGGACGGGGGTGCTGTCAAGCTCGTTCCACGCTTGCCCAATATCAAGGTTCCCGCAGTCTACGCGCGGCACGGCGACTACATGCAGTGCGTCACACTGTCGAGGTGTGGGACGCTGTGCACAGTGGCTGACGAGAAAGGACACATCACTGTGTTTGACACCGTCACCGCTGATGTGGTGGCGGACTTCTCACACGTCGATTGTCCTGTTCATTGGACGACATTCTCTGTCTGTGGGACGTGGTTGGCAATGTCCTCGGAGTACGGCGCCATCTGCGTGTGGCTGACATCAACCTGGGAGCAGGTCTGCATCCTGCCCCGCACCGATGTGTGGAGTGCAGCGTGGACACACTGCGGACGTCTGGTGTGCGGAGAACTCAGCGGCAATTTGCGTGTATGGGACTTGAAGGGCACGCCGAGTGCCACAGTGCTGGAGGGTCACAGCTTGACTGTTCGCAGCATTGCTGTGTCGGGCACGAGGATCTTCAGCGCGTCACTTGACAATAGGATCCGTGTGTGGGACATCAGCACCCTCTCACACACACACACCCTGGGTGACCACACTGAGGCTGTTGGCACCATCGCCCTGACTCAGGACGAGCAGCACCTGGTGTCGTGCTCTGAGGACAAGACACTCAAAGTGTGGTGCACAACCTCCCTCAGCTGCCTGCGTACTGTGCAAGTGGACGGCTATCCCGCCTCGCTTGCTGTGTCACAGCCAGGTGATGTCGTCGCGGTGGGGTTTCGGCACATTGGGACCACACTGTACCGCCTCAGCACAGGTGAGGGTATGGGGGATGTAGACTCATCGGGTTATGGTGTTGCCCTCAGCCCCTGCGGGAGGTGGGTCTTCACCACTCGCAGCGTGACTGTCACTGTGTGTGCTGTGTCTTCCGTTTCACGCTGAGTGCAGTGTCTCTGACCCTGGTGTCCCCCTTCGTGTTGCCGTCTTGTTGCACCTGCTTGCTTTCTTTCCCCTGCAGCACAGCACTGTTTGGAGGCAGCAGTGGACGGTTGCATCTGAGATGAGAAGAGGGCAAATGGATTGACGCAGTCTCTCCTGGGGTTTTGTTGGAGTAGCGAAGACATGGGAAAGTGCCCAGGGCGTTCGCTACTGGGCGAAATTGGGCCAACTTCGCCTAAATATGTAAATGTTCGGATTTACTTCGCCCCAACTTCGCCCAAGGGGGCGAAGTTGGATAAAAAAATTCTGGGCTCGGCCCCCACCCCCCGATGGGGGGTGGGTGGTGAAAGAGCCCACGGGATCACGAGCCTCAGGGGATGGGGAATGCTCGAAGAAGGAAGTGTCAGAAGGAGACCACAACTGCCTTCCCCAAAGGACGATGTATTGCTCCGCCCAGACCCCCCTGTGGCGTATGTCTGGTGCCCAAGTCCTTTCAAGTTGCATGAATCTCTCCATCCGCAATGGACAGATGTTCACTACCGTGGCCTCCGGCGGCTGGGGGGCTCCGCCCCCCAGACCCCCCTGGCAGCCGAACTGTGTGGCACAGCGGTCCCTGCCGATCCACGCGTTTCGCTCATAAGCAAGGCTGTTAGTGTCTTCGGAGGTACTAACAGCCTTGCCAGAAGTGCAGTGATCTGCCCTCTCAAGGAGAGGTAGCCAATGTGTACCTCCCGAGGGGGCGCGAAGCGCCCCCGAGGGGCGCCTCCCCGACGGATAAAAAATTTTCCCGAATTCCCAAAACCCAAAATAAAACTTCGCCCACCCCACACGGGATCGGTGGGCGATAGCGAACGCCCTGAAAGTGCCCAGCATTATTGCCCGAGTTTGCTGTTCTTGCCACTCCTGTTCTGCACACGACCTTCGCACGGAAAGTGTTGTTCAGATCAGCCTTCATCCCCCAAGTGGGTTTGTCTGTGTGTGTGGCATCATCAACGCAGCTGGAGGCAGCTGTGTGTTTGGATCTGAGATGACAAGGGTGTGGGGGGCACTGCGTCAATCCCTTCCGACGGCATGCACACCCCTCTCCCCTGCAGGAGGCCCCCTCTGCCGCAGAGCAGACACACCACAGTGCTGCCGTGCACACCACACTCTGCGACAGGAGGGCAGTGCTGTTGTGTGTGCCACTTCGAGACATGCCGCCTTTGATCACATCCCCACCGTCACACTGCCTACCATCACACACACCGCCATGCCCTCCAGGAAGGCTTTGCAGTTTGTTCCTTAGCAAGTCGAAAGGGGACACGGAGCCAAACACATGGATGTGACTGTCCGTCATGCAGGGACCAGTGACAGCTGCCTGCGTACTGCGCAACTGGACAACGAACCCTACTCACTTGCTGTGTCAGCCAGGTGATGTTGTTGCAGTGGCGACTCCCTACAGTGACACCATCGCAAGCCCTACTCTCAGCCCTCTCTGACACTGGGTGCTCCTCCGCGCCTCTAGTCAGCTCAGCGACCACCACCCCCTTGCATATGAGGCGCCACGCTGGGCACAACAGGGTTGCGCCATCAGGGAGATCAAGGGGTGGGGGGTTGGGCTCGCCCCCAGAGGGCAACACATCTCCTTACAAACGGGCGTTCCTTGCGGTGCGGGTTTGCGGGTTCGCACGACGCAGGAAACTGTGGCGGCAAATCCCTTGCCAGGACCCGGTTTCAGCGGGATGGGGTAACGAAATCAGAATCATCTGTCGGTGCATCCCAACCACATCCCGCACGTCACACACAACACAGCCCAGGAAGGCGCAACGGCTGGTGTCAGCGCACATTGTGGCGGCGCAAGGGGAAGAGGGAATCACATTCAAAGAACATGGATGTGACTGTCCGTCATGCCGGGACGGGTGACAGCTGTGTCGTCGGTGTTCCGGAAGGCGGACCGTGGTCGGGCTGAAGGCGGATGCGCTCAACGAGATGTTTCCGGGTTCTATCAACAACGCAGACCGTGAGGCCGCCTGCGTGGCAGCACACATCGAAGGGTGTGAGGAGGAGCTGGACGATGCACAGCGTGTTGCCGACACGGGTCTGGAGGACGGGGGTGCTCGCCGCAAGCTCGTCCCACGCTGGCCATCCACCGTCAACACTCCAAGCAGTGTTTCCTATGCCCTATATCAATCAGGCAGCCCTGCAGGCAACACCTGAGGGGCTGGCCCTGCCCCAGGGCTCCAGTCAGCAGCCACATCACCCAGGGCTGAGATGGGCAGGCCTGGGGGACCCGCTGTAGAAACGAACCCGTCCTTCCACATCCCAACGCTCTCCCACTTGTGTGTTCACATGTCATGCCTCAGTAGGTGCTTGCATCACACCCCACCTGGCCCTCACCCCACGAAGGGGAGTGACATATGCATGCCACACGCCTCCCACAGACTGGGCAGGCAGACAGTGTCAGTCCAGGATATCAGTGTATACTGTGTCACAGGTCACTGCCGAAGCAAGCAGGTGTGCGGTTGCCTCTGGGATGAGAAGAGAGGGCAAAAGGAGTGACGCAGTGCTCTGCAGTGCCCATCACCCCCACCCACCCCTCGCTCACGAAGCTGCCCTCGCTACCCAATGCACAGCTGAGACAGGTGTTGGTTCAGAGTGTTGCCGGCACATCCCCGCTTCCTGCACCACCACCGACACGTTGGGCCCTTTGTTCGCCTTCTCGAACGACGAGATGACGGTCTCCCCAGCCACACCACGCACACCGTCCAGAAGCGCCTCCTTCACGCTTGGCTTCATGGACGCCCACGACATGTCTACCTCCAGCTTCCCGTCCTCACGCAGCACCTGGGGCACGAGCCGGTCACGGATAGTGTCTTGCCGGAACTTCCTGAGCGAACTCTTTAACGGCCCGTACGGGTTACACTTTCGCTTCCACACAGAGTGCGGAGTCAACACTCAGCCGTTCCGCAGTCGCGTGTGCTGTTGCCATCATAATTAGTTGTCGGGGGGGCGGGCCAAGCTTCACAATCCGATCCCACTTTGCCACGATCTTTGTCCACATCCCCACCATCGCACACTGCACACACCGCCACACACTCCAGAAAACCTGAGCAGTTGGTAGTCAAAGTCATGGAAGTGTCAGTCCGTCATGCCGGGACCGGTGACAGCTGTGTCGTCGGTGTTGCGGAAGGCGGGACCGTGGTCGGGCTGAAAGCGGATACGCTCAACGAGATGTTCCCGGGTTCTATCAACAACGCAGCCCGTGAGGCTGCATGCGTGGCAGCACACATCGAAGGGTGTGAGGAGGAGCTGGACGATGCACAGCGCGTTGCCGACACGGGTCTGGAGGACGGGGGTGCTGTCAAGCTCGTCCCACGCTGGCCCAACATCAAGGCTCCCGCTGTCTACAACACCCAGCATGGGGAGAGCACACAGTGCATCACACTGTCGAGGTGTGGGAAGCTTTGTGCTGTGGGTTGCTCCAACGGACATGTCACTGTGTTTGACACCGTCACCGCTGATGTGGTGGCGGACTTCACACACGGCGACATGGACATATCTTGCACACCCTTCTCTGTCTGTGGGACGTGGTTGGCGACGGGCTCTAAAGACGGCACCATCTGCGTGTGGCTGACATCGACCTGGGAGCAGGTCTGCATCCTTCACGACGACGACTGCAGCTACGGCGCGGAGGTGTGGAGTGCGGCGTGGACACACTGCGGACGTCTGGTGTCCGGAGACACATCATGCAAAGTGCGTGTGTGGGACTTGAAGGGCACACCGAGCCCCACAGTGCTGGAGGGTCACAGTCATGATGTTGTCAGCATTGCTGTGTCGGGCACGAGGATCTTCAGCGGGTCAGATGACAAGACGATCCGTGTGTGGGACATCAGCACCCTCACACACACACACACCCTGGATGGCCACACTGATTATGTGACTGGCCTGGCCCTGACTCAGGACGAGCAGCACCTGGTGTCGTGCTCCGATGACCACTCTCTCAAGGTGTGGTGCACAACCTCCCTCAGCTGCCTGCGTACTGTGGATCTCGACAGGTATCCTTTCTCGCTTGCTGTGTCACAGACAGGTGATGTTGTTGCGGTAGATGTATTTTCCTCCACCAGGCTGTACCGCCTCAGCACAGGTGAGTGTCTGGGAGTGGTGGACTCAGAGGGTGAGGGGACTGCCCTCAGCGTCTGCGGGAGGTGGGTCTTCACGCCAGCAAACAAAACTTCTGTCACTGTGTGTGCTGTGTCTTCCGCTTCACTCTGATTGCAGTGTCTCCTCACCATGTTCCCTGCCTTGCGTGTTTGCGGCATTTTGACCCGGGTTTGCTGTTCTTGCCACTCCTGTTCGGCACGCGACCTTCGCACGGAAAGTGTTGTTCAGACAGCCTTCATCCCCCAAGTGGGTTTGTCTGTGTGTTTGGATCTGAGATGACAAGGGTGTGGGGGGCACTGCGTCAATCCCTTCCGAATCCCTTCTGGCGACAGGTCACTGAAGGTGTGGTGCATAACCTCCCTCAGCTGCCTGCGTACTGTGCAACTGGACAACGACCCCAGCTCACTTGCTGTCACAGCCAGGTGATGTTGTTGCAGTGGCGACTCCCTACAGAGGCACCATCGCACTGTACCGCCTCAGCACAGGTGCGTGTCTGGGGAAGGTGCGCTCACAGGGTCGTGTTGTTGTCCTCAGCCCCTGCGGGAGGTGGGTCTTCGTACCAACGAGCAACACTTGTGTCACTGTGAGTGCCGTGTCTTCCGTTTCACTCTGAGTGCAAGTGTCTCGTGACCTGTTTCCCTGACTTGGGTATTTCCCGCTATTGGTGTTTCGCTTTGCCTCTGCATCGTTGCACTCTCTGACCCGAGCACTGTTTTAGAGCCAACCTGTGTGCGGTTGCATGTGGCTCTCTCTGCAGACTGCCCCACACCCCCTCCCCTCCCCCCCCCTCACGAAGCCCCATCCTCTGGCATCCCCACCACGACACACCCCTCCTCCCCAACCACCCCACACCACGCATGCTGGGTCCACTATATGCAGAAGGCCTCTGCCGAAAGATGTCCAAAACACAGGCCACAGCAGGTGGGATGCCTGTTTGAGACACACTGTCTTGGTCCCCCAACCCCACCGTCGCACACTGCACACACCGCCACACTCCCCAGGTGAGCACTGAAGGAAAACTTTCGACAAGATGGATGTGACTGTTCGTCATGCTGAGACCGGTGACAGCTGTGTCGTCTGTGTTCCGGAAGGCGGGACCGTGGTCGGGCTGAAGGCGGATGCGCTCAACGAGATGTTCCCGGGTTCTATCAACAACGCATCCCGTGAGGCTGAGAACGTGGCAGCACACATCGAAGGGTGTGAGGAGGAGCTGGACGACGCACAGCGCGTTGCCGACACGGGTCTGGAGGACGGGGGTGCTGTCAAGCTCGTCCCACGCTGGCCCAACATCAAGGCTCCCGCAGTCTACACCACTGAGCATCGGGGCACACAGTACATCACACTGTCGAGGTGTGGGACGCTGTGTGCTGTGGGTTGCTCCAACGGACATGTCACTGTGTTTGACACCATCACCGCTGATGTGGTGGCGGACTTAACACACGGCGACATGAACATATCTTGCACACCCTTCTCTGTCTGTGGGACGTGGTTGGCGACGGGCTCTTGCGACGGGACTATCTGCGTGTGGCTGACATCGACCTGGGAGCAGGTCTGCATCCTTCACGACGACGACTGCAGCTACCGCGCGGAGGTGTGGAGTGCAGCGTGGACACACTGCGGACGTCTGGTGTCCGGAAACACATCATGCAAAGTGCGTGTGTGGGACTTGAAGGGCACACCGAGCGCCACAGTGCTGGAGGGTCACAGCGATACTGTTCACGGCCTTGTATTGCTGATTACTTCAAAGTGATAATGCGTCGGCGGGACTTGAAGGGCAAACCGAGTGCCACAGTGCTGGAGGGTCACAGCAATGCTCGCAGCATTGCTGTGTCGGGCACGAAGATCTTCAGCGGCAGCAGCCGTGTGTGGGACATCAGCACCCTCACACACACACACACCCTGGATGGCCACACTGACTCAGTCATGTGCATGGCCCTGACTCAGGACGAGCAGCACCTGGTGTCGTGCTCTCGCGACAGGTCACTCAAGGTGTGGTGCACAACCTCCCTCAGCTGCCTGCGTACTGTGAAACTCGACAGGTTTCCCTTCTCGCTTACTGTGTCACAGACAGGTGATGTTGTTGCGGTAGATGTATCTTCCCCCACCACGTTCACCGACACCATGCTGTACCGCCTCGGCACAGGTGAGTGTCTAGCACAGGTGGATTCAGAGTGCCATGGTGTTGCCCTCAGCCCCTGCGGGAGGTGGGTCTTCACACCGCACCACCGTTCCATCTCTGTGTGTGCTGTGTCTTCCGTTTCCCTCTGAGAGCAGTGTCTCGTGACCCGAGACGCGATTATCGGTGCGGCACTCGGAAAGTGCCGCATTGCAGAGCCACCCATCTCAAATCTTATTATCCACAGGTGTGTTGGAGTGTGTTGGCGTGCGTTGTCGGCTCACTTCTCTGGAGTTCTGAGCGAAGGTAGCGAAGGTCTCCGTCCCCCCATTCCCCCGTGTTACCCGACACGCCTTGACGGCGGTTCACTTTGTGGCAAACGCACCATCCTCATGGAAGACGTTCAGGCAATGGAAGAAACTTGAAATGGGACCAATGACCCATGGCACACCCCATTCAGTCACCCCACACCCCCATCGTCAGAGCAGTGGGGCAGGTGTGTGCTTCGAGGAGACCTCGTAGAGCAAAGGCCGGCAGCCCCCCCAAGGCTGGCAGCAAATTTTTACTGCACTTTACTGCACTTTATTATACTGCATTTTACTGCATTTTATTGTATTTTATTTTCCGGATTTTTGGATAAAGTGCATGGTCCTGAGTGGTGCCTTGGGCTTCGCATACGTACAGCTGGGAGGACCACTATGGACAGGCCAAATGCTGGAGTCACACCCACTTTACAGAGGTGCAGCCACGTCTGCAAGTTTGCGGACAGCCGCAAACCCGCAGAAGATGGCAAAAAGTACCGCTCCTGCACGGAGGTTCTCCTGAAGGTCACAGGGACGCACCAAGGCTCCGGCAGAGAATGCAGGCCGGGATGGATGTGCCCTGCCTATGTTGGGTCGGTGGGTTAGCAGGACCTGATCGGTGCGGCCTCCGCCTGGCTTCAGTCCTGCTTTGAGTGCTTTCAGTCCGCTCTGATGTCCAGCCTCCCCGAACGGGATGGTGAAGAACCCGTACGCCAGATCAGCTCAGCTGTACAACGTCCGAGGAAGGTGGACTGCCCACCGCACACCGCCGTGCTGGTCCGCCCTGCTGCGCCTGCGGTGCTGGGGTGCGCCTGCTGCCTGATTGGCCCCGGCGCTCGGAAGCAGCATCAAGCATGCCGAACAGCAGCAGGGCGGGCCTGGCGGGGGTACTGCCTTGGTGGCCTTGTGTTGGCCAGAGTGGGCGGATCAGGGTCCCCTGGCACGGCAGGTCAGCGTCCTGCCCACCGTCACGCCGAGCCACCCCTACAACACGCTCTCCTGCACTTTATTGCACTTTACTGCATTTTACTGCACTTTACTGCATTTTATTGCACTTTATTTTATTTTATGTTTTTTATTTTTAAAATGCAGCATTTGTCCAGCCTTGCAGCCCCCCCTCCCATCCCCTCCCCCCCACACCTTTCCCAGTCTTAGTCAAAAAATAGTCAAGATGTGTGTGCACCAGGGCTTTCCCTAAATCGGCACCCGTCTCCCGAGATTTTCAAAATCTGCCTCCCCCCCCCTTTTTTTGCAGGCGAGTTGTCAAGGCAGGAATGGACACCCTACTTGACTAAAGTGGCTGTCAAAAAAATCTTCGGAATGGGCCTGGCACCTCGCACCACATGGTATGCGGGGATGTGAGTCCCTCAGGGAGCAGCGCCCCTGCCACAAGCAGAGCTGGATGGTATGGCTCGATGTATAGTTGAAAGCGCCCTATCACTTCACAGCTACAACCGCTCTGATGAATTTCCTTTTGTTTGTTGCGTTGACGCTTCTACACACAAAACCCTGAACTGATCACACCCTGAGCCTGATGAAGGGTGGGGTTAGTGTATAGAGCACGTTTGGTTGCAGCTGTGGTGGGGCGCTTTCCGCTCACACGAGTGTGCTTAAAAAGCGCCCTATCACTTCACAGCTACAACCGCTCTGATGAATTTCCTTTTGTTTGTTGCGTTGACGCTTCTACACCAGGACCCTCATCCGGAGGGACGTGTCCGTCTCGTTCTCAACGAGGCGGGCGCGCTGGTAAAAGTGTAGGTGGCATCGACACTGGTGGCAACTCCACGGGGTGTGTGGCCTGCGTCCCTCGCGTGTACGCGTCTGCGCGTTGGTCGTGGGTCGCAACCCAGTGTGGAATAAGTCGTATCTGCTGGCGGCGCGCTGTTGTGTATATCTCCTGCAGCAGGAGGTTGCCTCGGTAGTTGGCGCAGTGGCCCTTCCGGAGCGCGAACACCAGGCCGAGGTTGTCTATGTGGCAGGTTACGCTTGCCTCCCTCACACGCTGCATCATGCGCACCCCCTGCCACACTGCATACGCTTCCTTCAGGAAGATGTTCGTGTCCGCGTCGCTCCCTTCGAACGCCCCTTGGGACACTGACTCCCCTCCCGGCAGCACGAGCACCGCCGCCCACGCCGTGGATGACGCGTCTGTCCAGAGCTCAATGGTCGGTGGCGGGTTCTGCGGCGTATACCACTCGTTGTCCTCGATGAGGCGTGCCCGCGCCACTGTCTCCGCCTGCACCGACGGAGGTACTGCGACCCTGGAGTCCCATCGGGCGTTGTTTGAGTGCGTCTGCTTCGCGATGCGCCGCACGAAGGACAACACGGCTGGCATGTAACACATCGGTGTCCGCATCACATACGACTGCCAGACGAAAGACCCGAATACTCTGAACGCCCTGCGTGGTGTCGTGTGGCCGTTGACGACTTCCTTGTACTCTTCCCGTCCGAGGACTTTTTGCACCCAGGCCGTGTCCATGTGGAAACGGTGTCGCGTCAGGTCGAAGTGGATCCCGAACACTGTGAAGTCCTGCAGCGGCACGCCGTGTTGTGTGTCGTCGAAGTTCAGGGCGGCCCCCACCTTCTCGCAGCGGCTGATGAAGTCGGCGTACCTCGCCTGTGCCTCTGGTAGGGAGTCTCCGACAGCGATGAAGTTGTCAATCCAGACTATTCCGTGCTCTGGCGGGAGCAGCACGCGTGCGCTGCGGTTCGCGATTGCCGGGGAATGTGACCACCCCATGCACATGACAGTCAGGAAGGTCTTCACGAATGTCTTTCTCTCCCCGCCTAGGCGCACTTCGAAATAGCGTTGGATCTCCTTGTGTACGGGGAACTGGTAGAACCAGCTGCGTGCATCTGCCATCACCACCCAGCTCGCCGCGGCCACTCGCTGTGTCACCTCCGTGATGTCCTGCAAACGCATGTCCGGTGGGCGTGTCATCAGTGCATTTAGCCGCCTTGCGTCGACGATGAAACGTTGGCCCCCAGACTTCTTGGACACGGTGAACGCTGGCAGCGTGAGGTACGGGTGTGCATCCGCCTCCGTCAGGACGCCATACTCAACCAAGGTGTCCAGGTGGTGCAACATGTGGCGTGATACCTTCCTCCCCGTTTTACGTAGTTCTTGGCGGGCCTCGGGAAGCAGTGCGTCAGCGAAAGCGGCTGGCTTGGTGATGAGGTCCAAGACCCCCGTCAGTTCACCCTCGCTGTCCAACCGTCGCAGTTCCTTGAGATTGAGGCGCGAGGTGCAGATCTCCGCGATGTAGTCCTCTTCCTCCGACAGCTCCGTCTTCGCGTTGGCTGGCCGTATCACCTTCCCCCCCGTGCACACACCCAAGTCCTCCCCGTAGAGGTCCTCGACACCCGGACCGTACGACTCTGCGCTATCCACCTCGCTCCACGCTTCCTCATCACTGGGTGGTGGGTCGGACGCGGCTTCGTCGGGTGTGGCATCTTCGTAGTAGCGGCGCGCTGCGAACAGCCTCGTGGTCCCCGGGAAGTGGGTTGCTGTCAGGGGTTTTGGCTGTGTGCGCGTCGTCCCCCCTTGCTGTCGTTTTTTCTTCACCACTCGATCTTCGCCGACACCTGTGCTGTCTCGCGCGCGTGTGCGTTTTCCGCCGCTGATACGTAACGCATCACACCGTCGACCGTCGCGTGTCTCGAGAGGAGGCGCACCTCCTCCAGTGGAACGTTCTTTCGCGCAAGCTGTGTGAGTGCCCCCCTCCGCAGAGAGTGTGCCGTGAGCCCCCTCCGTGCCCGCTTGACGGCTTTTACCACGGTCCGGTAGGTGACGTCCGCCGGGAACAGTCTCGTCTCTCCTGCTCTGCGCGCCCTGCGGAGGCGGTGTCGGAGGATACGGTGTAGGTCCTTCGGCAGGGAGATCCCTGTGATGTGACCCATGTGGAAGGGGTCCGCCTTCGACTGGGTCCAGCGCACGTATATCGGCTCGCTGCGCTTTTCCGCTGTGACGTCCTTCACATACAAGCGCAGTGCGTCCGAGGCCCTTGCCGCACCCCCCCACATGATGCCGAGCAGCAGTTTCACGAGGGGACGTGGCTCCTTCGCTAGCGCCTCCCGGATGTTGTGGGCTGTTGCTGGTTCTGCTTGCTTCAGTGGTCGTAGTGCTCCTCCCCGTTTCAGCGCCCGCCTGTAGTCCGCCACAATTTGTTTTCCGTCGAGGGGGAACGCTGCGAAGCGTCTGAGTGCTGCTGCAAGGTTGTTGAGGTACTGGAGGGCGGACTGCACTGATAGCCCGTCCTTCCGTTGCTTCGTGACCCACAGCACCGCCCCTTCGTCGTGTGGCAGTGTTCGCCTCTCCGCTTTCATCCACCCTTCCCGGAACTGCGAGTACCTGTCGTATGTGCGGCGGAGGGCCCCCCAGTATGTGGGTGCGAGGGCTTGGGCCAGGGTGTGTTGCAGTTCCTGGCGAATGGTGGTTGCTTCCTCCGGGGTCACGCTCGTCTCGGTCTTGCGGGGGCGTCCTCTTGTTGACGGGGGGGCAGATGGTACTGCCTTCACATACACTACCGCGGCGGGGGGGAGGGTCGTGGCCCGCGGGCGTCCCCTGCTGGTGTCGGGGAGTCACTGTCGCTTGCCTTTCCCCCCCCGTCCTTTGTGATGGCCCTTTCCCGAGTAGGGCGCGGGGCGGTCCTGCGTGTTACGCTCCTGCAGGAACCGCTCCTGAAACGCGGCCCGCCTCTCCTGTGTGTCGTCCTGCGTGGCCCGCCCCTCCCGGAGTAGGCGCCCGTGTGTCACCGCATCGTACTTCGCTGGGTCCATAATCTTCGCCTTTGCCAGGTAGAGGCGGGCGCCCGCGCGCCCCTTCAGGAGAAAGTGCGAGTTCATAACGACGATTGTCTTGTGGAGGGCCTCGGTAAAGCGATCCGGATCATCGTCGTCGCGGATCAGTCCCATTGTCTGAAACAGAGCGTCGAAGGCCTGGATGAGCTGGTGTTGCCAGTCTGGTGAGCTCGGGGCATCGCTGAGCTCCGCCTGTCGGAAAACCCGGGATACCTCAGCTTTCACCAACCTGCGTCCGGGGACAGTGGCGATCGACGATCCCCAGGTCGACACGATGTGGGCGGAGAAATCGGCGGGCAGCTCGGCCTCCGTCCGCTGCAGCGCCTTCTGCAGGGTGGCGATCTGCTTCGCCTGCGTCTCCACGGTCTTCTTCAGCTCCTTCTGTTCCTTCTCCAGCCGGCCTGTCAATTTCAGCAGGTACTCCAGCGAGTTCGCCACGCGGAGATCGGTGTTCGAGTCGGCGGGGTGGTGTGCGTCCCTGTGCTGGAGGCCCGTGCCACTCTGGCTGTCCGCCTCGCTGTACTCCCCGTCCTCGCCTAGCTCGCCCGTCGCTGCTGCCAGGTCCGCCGCGGTCTCCTCGTCGACTGCCTGCCGGACCCATGCGCACTCGGGGCACACCCAGCCCCTGTCCCCTGCGCCCTCGAGCCATTCGGGGACGACGTGCGCCGGGATGTGCTCTCTCAAGCACGTCCTGACCGTGGTCCCACCGCAGTCGTGGCAGCTGAATGCGGTCCTGGCTGTGTGTGTAGTATTGCACGTTTCGAATATGCACTCGGGGCGACGCTCTGCTGGCTCGTTGTCGGGGTGGGCGGGGTCGGGAACCTTCAGGGTGTCCCAATCCAGAGTGGCCATCTTCTCTGTTACGCAGCTCGGCGTAGTTACTGTTCCTCTCCTATTCACGCAGCTCGGCGTAGTTTCTGTTCCTCTCCTATTCACGCAGCTCGGCGTAGTTTCTGTTTCTCTCCTATACACGCAGCTCGGCGTAGTTTCTGTTCCTCTCCTATACACGCAGCTCGGCGTACTCCCTCAGCCCGTTCTGTTCCTCTCCTATACACGCAGCTCGGCGTACTCTGTCCGCTTCTGTCACTCTTGCTCCCCTCTTGATTCTCTCGCCTGCTTGATAGTTTGATGCGTTGACGCTTCTACACACAAAACCCTGAACTGATCACACCCTGAGCCTGATGAAGGGTGGGGTTAGTGTATAGAGCACGTTTGGTTGCAGCTGTGGTGGGGCGCTTTCCGCTCACACGAGTGTGCTTAAGAAAAAAAAGGAGGCCACGAACCGCTCCGGATTTGATCACCCGGAGTCCTTAGATCCTGTGAGTACGCTGACGAGTTGCAACACAGGGGAGGGATCCGTACGGAAGGCAACGAAATTGGTTCTGGCCTATCCTCCAACTGAGCTGAAGTATCCTCATCCCCCTACCCCAGTACTCCTCTTCGAGTAAGTATGTTTGTATTGAGTAAGAAGCATCTTGCGCCTTTCTCCGCGAGATCATCCACATTTGTTGACGGACAGAGCTTGATCCGGACAAAACAGAACAGTGCACACTAAGGGATGGGCCGAGTGAGTGCGTGACATGGGAATGGTGCCCCGCCGTGGTCGCCCCAGGCCTGACGCGGCCCGAGTGTTATCATCTACAGCATAAGTGCCCTACAGAGGACTTGATCCTCACCGTGTGTGTTGCCTGCCCTCAAGGGGCGGCAGATTGCAAAACAAAATGACCACCATCGACAACAAAACAAAAAAAAGCACAATACACCGGAGCGCAACAAAAAATGGGTGTGCGCAAATATTGCAAAAGAACACCTTTTTTGGGGTATTGCCGTCCTGGGCGCGCAAAAAAGGTTCCCATGGGTGACCATGCGGTTTTCGATCTTCCAGGCTCTCTGGGTTCAGGTGAGTACCAGGGATTATTCAGCATTTTCTGGCACATCGTGTTGCAACCAACACAATCCCTGCAGGGGATAGGTGTTGAGGGAAATGCTTCCTACCGTTTGCCATACGATCAGCGCCCTTCTCTCTCTCCCTTCCTGTGCTCCGCCACCTTTCTGTACTTCAGACAGGTAGACACGTCCGAAGGACTCACACACAACTATGGGCTGTCACAGATTTTTTTAAAAAACAGTCTCTCTCAGTCGCTTGGCCTACGAGCCCATGAGCGCGAGAGCTGCAGCGTCGATTGTGCGAGCAGGGCTGATTCGCTTGCTTCCCTCCTCTTGGTTTGGCCTACGAGCCCATAAACCACAGGAGTAGCAGCGAGCAAGCCGAGCAGAGCTGTCGGGGGGTCGCGTTTTTTCTCCTCCTTGCGTCGTTTGGCCTACGAACCCATAAGCGCGAGAGCTGCAGCGTCGATTGTGCGAGCAGGGCCGATTCGCTTGTTTCCCTCCTCTTGGTTTGGCCTACGAGCCCATAAACCACAGAGTAGCAGCGAGCAAGTCGAGCAGAGCTGTCGGGGGGGGTCGCGTTTTCTCCTCCTTGCATCGCTTGGCCTACGAGCCCATAAGCGCGAGAGCTGCAGCGCCGATTGTGCGAGCAGGGCTGATTCGTTTGCTCCCCTCCTCTTGGTTTGGCCTACGAGCCCATAAACCACGGGAGTAGCAGCGAGCTAGCCAAGCAGAGCTGTGGGGGGGTCGCGTTTTTTCTCCTCCTTGCGTCGCTTGGCCTACGAACCCATAAGCGCGAGAGCTGCAGCGTCGATTGTGCGAGCAGGGCTGATTCGCTTGTTTCCCTCCTCTTGGTTTGGCCTACGAGCCCATAAACCACAGGAGTAGCAGCGAGCTAGCCGAGCAGAGCTGTCGGGGGGGGTCGCGTTTTCTCCTCCTTGCATCGCTTGGCCTACGAACCCATAAGCGCGAGAGCTGCAGCGTCGATTTTGCGAGCAGGGCTGATTCGCTTGCTTCCCTCCTCTTGGTTTGGCCTACGAGCCCATAAACCACAGGAGTAGCAGCGAGCAAGCCGAGCAGAGCTGTCGGGGGGGGTCGCGTTTTCTCCTCCTTGCATCGCTTGGCCTACGAGCCCAAAAGCCGCAGGAGCGAGCGACAACCGATCCGAGCAGCTGTGCCCCTTTTTTCCTGGCTTCGAGCCCACAAAGACTTCTCCCCGCCTACGAGCCCAAAATAGAAGCAGCCCTCAACTCAAGCCCGGCCCACGAGGCCCGCTTGGACTCGGGGCCATGTATAGCGACAGCTCCCTCGCTTTTTGCCTTCGTGCTGCCCGCCACCAGCCCACAAGCCCACAGGAACACACCACGAGCACAGCAGTTCTTCTTTGCACTCTCCGCCGAGCACCTGGGACTCAGGGCCATGCCTTTCCCGTCGCACCCACGCGATGCCGACCGGGACACGGGGCAGCCTTTCCCCCACGAAGGCTCACCGGCACAGGCAGTCCCCGGCTGCGTTTTTCCCCAGTGCGAGAAGCTGCACGCGCGAACGAAGGCAGTCATGCTCTCAAGATCGTCATATTCCTGCTGCTCACAGTGCAGATGTGAAGGCAGTGAACAAGTACCATCGCAGAACCAGGACTGCGAGCCCTAGCGCAGCACTCGGCAAACGTGGCTCATTGCTGTTCGCGAAACCCGGGCCTACGAGCCCGATGCGAAATTTTGGCTCCGGCCCGATTGTACAATTTTGCCCTCTCACCTTACACAGATCGCAGAACCCTGGCCTACGAGCCCTACCGCTGCTCGCGGATCGGGCCGACGAGCCCTTTTGAAGTTCGAAGTTTCCAGGCTTACGAGCCCAATCGATGTTCGCAGATCTGGCCTACGAGCCCCTTTGAAGTTCGAAGTTTCCTGGCCGACGAGTCCAATCGATATTCGCGATCAGGCGTACGAGCCCTTTCTGAAGCTCGAAGTTCCTGGCCGACGCCCGACCGATGTTCGCAGATCTGGCCGACGAGCCCTTTTTGAAGTTCGAGGTTTCCAGGCATACGATCCCAATCGATTGTTCGCAGATCTGGCCTACGAGCCCCTTTGAAGTTCGAAGTTCCCTGGCCGACGAGTCCAATCGATATTCGCGATCTCGGGCCCTTTCTGAAGTTCGAAGCTCCTGGCCGACGCCCGACCGATGTTCGCAGATCTGGCCGACGAGCCTTTCGGAAGCACTGCCTGAGTCAGCGGCAGCGCTACTTCGTGGCGCTCCTCCCGAAAGCCGGAGGGTAGCCATGTTGCCCCGCGTATTGGACCCACCCTGGATGAATCCACGCCAAAGCTCGCAGTTCGGAACGCCGGACAAATATACCACACAGCTCCTCCACGATGTTGCCTTGCGTCGCCCTGTGCGGTAACGCCCAACGTGTGTCGCATACACCGGATCATCTCTCGCTCACAAAAGCGCAATAACACACTCACCTGGCGAGCCTCGGATCACACGGCGAGTCTGCGAGCAACGAGGCGCACCGCGGCCCCGGACAGATCGCTAGCGTCCGCCGCCACCGGACCGCGCTGGCCTGCCTCTTGACCCAGAAGGTGCACGAACCTGCAGTCACTGATGAGATACCATCCAAGACAGGCCCGAAACGGGGCGAATACCGCAAAAATTCTCGAGGCACCATCGACGACCATCTCCTAAAAATGGACTCCAGATTTGGGCCCGCTATCGTCACAGGAGTACGACGGCGAGTCGGAAGTCCAGGCAGTCCGCTGCAGAGCAGTCCGCGACAGTGAGGAGTATTTTTCGGCGATGGTGCATCAGTGGACGAGGGTACGGGCCGTAAATGCGTTTATCCGACAAAACTGCCGACGTTACACGCGACCTCTCTTGTTTCGTGGATGTTGCGTTTGAGGATTTGCACAAACCGGGTACTCGCGCAGTACAGCGCGGGGGGCCACGCGTCGCCACGAACGACCCCTTCGCGTCGTACGCCTCCTGCGACGCGCTGACTACGGGACAGACCTGCACCCCGGCATGCAACGCGGGCTACGCCGGCTCCGGCTCCTTCACCCTGGTGTGCGGGGACACGACGTACGACGCCTCCGGGGTGCGCTGCACCGCCCTCACCTGCCTCAACGGGCCGTCAGCCGGGGCCGACCCGAACGCCGACTACACTGGATGCAACTTGCTGAAGACGGGGGGCACCTGCACCCCGACCTGTGCCGCTGGCTACGCCCTGTCGGGCTCCTTCACCCTGGTGTGTGTGGGCAACCGCTACTCCGCCGTGGGCGCCACCTGCTCCGCCAGCAGAAAAATAGTGTGGAGAGGTGGTGGAAGCGGTCAACAAAACAACAAGGTTCTTTTTCCCTTCATGTTTTCCTGTAGCAAGTGAGTGAAGCAAACGGAAAGGATAGTATTTCAATAGCTTGATCACGTGTCGCCGGATGCTGCAATCCTGAAGCAAAATCAGAGCAATCTCGTCAGGTGCAAGACGCCACGTGTGGTCTCCCGTGGTGCTCGTTGTGTATTCGGCGCAAACACACGACCACCCCTGGTGTGCCTGGGTGTTTTTTGTGTCAAGCGGCAACGCAATGGTGAGCTGTGGGGGCTTGCTCTGTGATGTTGTGCGGAGCTTGCGACCCGACACACCACCTCCCACTGGCAGACCTCTGTTCTCGCAACCACCCCCATCACAGGCATGGACGGCCCCACCGTGGATGTGACTGTGCGTCATGCTGAGACTGGTGACAGCTGTGTCGTCTGTGTTCCAGAAGAAGGGACCGTGGTCGGGCTGAAGGCGGATGCGCTCAACGAGATGTTCCCGGATTCTATCAACAGCGCAGACCGTGAGGCTGCCTACGTGGCAGCACACATCGAAGGGTGTGAGGAGGAGCTGGACGACGCACAGCGCGTTGCCGACACGGGTCTGGAGGACGGGGGTGCTGTCAAGCTCGTCCCACGCTGGCCCAACGTCAAGGCTCCCGCAGTCTACTCATCGACGCGTGGCAACACGGTGTTCCGCATGACACTGTCGAGGTGTGGGACGCTGTGTGCTGTAGGTTACATCAACGGGCACGTCACTGTGTTTGACACCACCACCGCTAATGTGGTGGTGGACTTAACACACGGCAGCAGACATATTTCTTGCACTGCGTTCTCTGTCTGCGGGATGTGGTTGGCGACGTGCTCTGGGGGGACCATCTGCGTGTGGCTGACATCGACCTGGGAGCAGGTCTGCATCCTGGACCACACCCGCGACCCCTGTGCAGCGTGGACGCATTGCGGGCGCCTGGTGTCCGGAGACAAGTCAGGCAAAGTGCGTGTGTGGGACTTGAAGGGCACACCGAGCCCCACAGTGCTGGAGGGTCACAGCTTTGCTGTTCGTAGCATTGCTGTGTCGGGCACGAGGATCTTCAGCGGGTCAGATGACATGACCATCCGTGTGTGGGACATCAGCACCCTCACACACACACACACCCTGGATGGCCACACTGGGTATGTCAGCTGCATCGCCCTGACTCAGGACGAGCAGCACCTCGTGTCGTGCTCTTATGACTCGTCACTCAAGGTGTGGTGCACAACCTCCCTCAGCTGCCTGCGTACTGAGATAACCCACCCCTTTCCTCCCGAACTTGCTGTGTCACAGCCAGGTGATGTTGTTGCAGTGGCGACTCCCTACAGTGACACCATCGCACTGTACCGCCTGGGCACAGGACAGTATCTGCGGCACGTGGATTCAGAAGGTGCTCATTGCGTTGCCCTCAGCCCCTGCGGGAGGTGGGTCTTCTCACCAACGAACCACACTTCTGTCTCTGTGGGTGCTGTGTCTTCCGCTTCACCCTGAGTGCAGGAAGGCCCGTATTTTCCTTTGATGGCACACACCGCCTGGGGGTCTGGAGAGAGAGGTCTCCACCACAGCCGCAGGAGACAAGCAAGACATGGAGACAAGCGAATCATCAGTGTGGGTCTTTGCGTCTTTGCTCTAAGGTGCCCACAAGTAGGCTGCCGAACAGGATAGGCTGCAGCCTGACACGCGGTGTGGCACAGAGTAGGCCCCTAGTGTATTCTGTACCCAAACAATGGAAGAACGCCATGACCGTAGAGAAGAGACCTAGCCGCACGCATTTCCCCAATTGTGCACTCGTGCTGTTGTTCCGTTCGTATTGCCCCTCGCAGCACATCTCGCAGCACCACCTGGCTTCTGCTCTCAGTTCGGAGGCAGCTGTGCGTTTGCATCTGAGATGAGAAGAGGGGTTTCCGTTGAACACGACAGTGCTCTATCTGCAGACTGCCCCACACCCCCCTCCCCTCCCCTCCCTCACGAAGCCCCCCCTCCCAACCTTGCACAACCCCGTCCATCCCCACCCGTACCATAGTCTTTGCTTGTCATCGCACCCTCCCCAACCACCACCACCACCACCACCACCCCCTCTACAGACACGCCACACCACACCAATAGAGACGCTGCGAGGGTGGCTGTCGGGCACCCCCCCTTCCACAAAACCCCGCCCATCCCCCATATCTGCGCCCTTCTCTGTTTCCCGTATGCTGTAAGCGTGGCCCGCAGTGCTGGGGAGGGAGTGGGTGCGGAGGGCGTGTGGAAAGGGTTTCAGACTGCGCCTCAGCAGGGCCACATCCGCAGGCATCGGCTGCACCCATGAGTGCTCCTTCGGGGGATTCGGCCCACGGGGAAGGGGCACCCGGTGGCAGGCAGGGCGCCGCACGGCGCCCATCCGGTGGCGGGGGGGGCACCGGATTCCTGTCGCGCCTTAAGCGGTTGGGGAAGTCCCGGGGAGGGGGGGCTGGGCAGCACCAGCCAGAACAGCCGCTCCACGTTGAGAACGCCGTGGAGGACACTGTAGCTGAGGGGGGCGAAGAGGAGCAGGGGCAGGAGCAGGGGAAGGGGCACGACTTGCCTGAAGGAGGCGACGTCTCCCCCGAGGATTCCGATGTAGGCATGCCTGCAGCGCCTGCAGATGATGGGGGTGGCGACGAACTTCTCCGAAAAGCGGTGCATCCGGCAGACGCGTCTCCGCCAACAAACGCAGAGAGTGGGGGTAATGAAGGAGATCCCGCTGCAGATGATGGGGGTGGCGACGAACTTCTCCGAAAAGCGGTGCATCCGGCAGACGCGTCTCCGCCAACAAACGCAGAGAGTGGGGGTAATGAAGGCGATCCCGCTGCAGATGATGGGGGTGGCGACGAACTTCTCCGAAGGGCGGTGCATCCGACAGACGCGCCTCCGCAAACCAACTCAGAGGGTGGGGGTATCGAAGGTGATCCCACTGGCATGCCTGCAGCGCCTGCAGATGACGGCGGCGGCAGCGCTGCTTCCGAGGAGCACGACGGCAGCGAGGGGGCTGAGGCGGATGTGGGGGAAGGGCTCCTCGAGCAGGGAGGAGGAGGCGTGGACGCCGCAGAAGGGGGTCAGCAGCAGCAGCAGCATGCGCCCCAGCCGGCGGGGGGGGTCGCAGAAGGGAGGGGAGTTGAGGCTGTCCTGCCGCCCGCCGGGGGTGGTGTTCCGGAGAAGCGGGGGGCCTTCTCGAAGCTTTTCAAGCGGAAGCAGCAGCAGCAGCAGCAGCAGCAGCAGCAGCAGCAGCATCAGCCCCCTCAGGTTGAAGGCCCAGCCGGGGCGAGCGGCAGCTTCTCTTCGGCGAATGACCCCAACAGCGCCAGCCGGCTCGACGGGTCCTGCAAGTCCCTCGCAACTACCGTGCCCCTGGGGGGCAGCCTCACGCACAGCGGTGCGGCTTACAGCCCTGACGAAGGGTCTCAAGTGCCTCAACTGCAGCACCCCGACAGGGCTCCGCAGGGCGTCACATCTCCTGCCCCCGGCAGCGCCACCGCCGGGGGTGCCTTAGGAGTAGAGGAGGCAGTCGGGGGGCCGGAGGGGGGGGCGGAGCAGCAGCAGGAGCAGCACCAGCAGAGCCGTGCCGCCCCGCAGGCCTCCCAGCCCAAACCCCACGGGAAGCTGAGGGGCATCTTCAGCAGGTCGAAGTCCCCAGCCACACCGCAGCAGCTGCCCCACGCCGCCCCGCCGGACGAGGTGAGGCTTGCTACACCCGAGCCTACCCCAAGCCACACCGCCCTCCCACCGCCCTCAGCGGGCAAGGCAGAGGGCGCTGCAGCCCCGCTGAAACCTCCGTTGCTCTCGCTTGGTGGAGGGGCTAGGGGGGCTGGCGGAGGCAACCGGAGGCAGCGGCGGTCGGGAGAGGATATAGTCGGGAGGTTTTACTTCGAATGCAGTGGAGAGGAGGGTGGTAGGGACGGGGTAGATTCCTCCCCCGATGCGGCAGGGCGGCTGCCTTTTGCGGAGGTTTCGGGCGTTGCGGTGCAGAGCAGGCCCGGGGCGGGGAGAGGGAAGACGATCGACTTCATCCAGCCCAACGAGGTCATCACCTCCGTCGAGATTGAGGACAGCTGGCTCCGGCTCCAGTCTGGGGGTTGGGTCCCGATGTACTCCAAAGTTGGGTGCTTCCGCCCGACGGTCCGCCTCCCTGTCCCGGCTGCGGCGACGGGAGGGGGGGACCGTGGCGGTGGGAGGGGGGGGTCCCCCTCCTCCTCCGCACAGCCGGTGCACAGCTTCGTCACCCCGAAGCTTCTGTCGCAGTGCCGGGACTTCTACTCCTTCTACAGCCCGGAGAAGCTCGACTCCCTCGAGGCGATTATCGGGAAGCGGCAGCAGTCCTCAGAGTCCCTCTCCCTCATGTGGGGCAACCTCATCCGGAAGTACGGCCCCTGGCCCCCCCCTGGCTTCCTCGAGCTTCAGTCCGCCCTCCACGCCGCTGCGCCGCACCTCCGCCAGCACGCCCCTGCCCTCCTCAGGGAGGGCCGTGGCTTGGAAACGCTCCTCAACAGCCCCGGGGTCACCGCTGCAGAATGCGCCAAATGGGGCCTCCCGGAAGAGCTCGCTGACGAAGGCTTCCCCGCCCGCCTCGCTGCAGCAGCAGCTGCTGCTGCTGCTGCAGGGGGTGGCGGTGGTGGTGGTGCCGGAGGCATCGGCGTTGGCACCCACCCATTGCATTCCACCTTCTCCAGCATCTCGACCGCCACCGCGACAACCCCACTCGGATCCACCGTCGGGTCGTGCTCCGTCGGGCTGGATGGCGGCGGGGGTGGTGGGGTAGGTGGTGCAAAACCCACTACCGGAGGGGACGGCCCCACCCGTTTCTCCGCTCCGGACGCGACGCCGGAGCCCACGCCCCGCTTCACCCAGGGGGACAAGGTGTCCTGCCGGACAGCCGACGGATGGCTTGCGGGTTGTGAAGTGGAGGCGGTTATGTCACTCCGCCAGGCGGGGTTCCTCTACAGCCTCCGCGTCACCGCAACGGGGCAGGTGTTCCGCCACATCCACGAAGGCGCGGTCCGGGCTGCGGAGGTGGTGTGGACTCGGTCCGACCAGTCCGCACTGGACTCTCTCAAGGCGAAGAAGAAGGCGAGCCTCCTCCAGAAATCCGCGCCGCACAACACCACCACCACTTCTTCTCCTCGCCCTCACCCTTTTTCCCCCTCCGCCGATGCTGACGCTGCCGCCCCACCTCCACCAGAGGAGGGGCCAGGCGTTGCTGTTGCCGACACTGCCGAGGTGACGATCGGCGGCACCCCTCCGCCTCCACCACCCCCCCCTGCTGTAACTGCCTCCGTGGAGCCAAACCCGGGGTCAGAGAGGGAGCTGGCAGACCGGCAGGCAGACGAGCAGCAGCACCGGGTGACGCGGGATGGTGGAAGGGGTAACAGTGAGGGGGGTTTTGAATTTACCGAAGAGGATGAGGCACGGCTGGAGGCGCTGCTGTCGCTTCACAGCGCTTTTATAGAGCAGGGTCTGGCGAGCATGCGGGAGATGAGCCCGAGGGCCGGGGGTGGGGGCGGAGGTGGGGCATCGGCGGCCGCCCCGCCACCCGGCGCCGTCCGGCGGAAATTTCTCGACAAACAGAGGGCGAAGCTGAGCAAGACGCGGGAGAAGATCTCCAAGAGGTTTTCCAGTGGGGATGCTGGCGGGCATCACCACCACCCCCACCCCGAGGATGGCCAGCACAGCCAGAGCGAGCTTTGGGTCTGCCCCAGGCCTGGCAACCTCCTGAAGGATTCTGCGGGCCGCGCCGCGCAGCCTCTCTTCTTCGGAGGTGCCGAGTGGCGGTGGCTCGTGCATGAGGAGCTTGTCCTGCCTCTGGGGGTCGCGGAGGGGGGCCTGCAGGGTGGTGGCGGCGCGGCCCACCTCCCGTCCTCCCCAGCACACCCGCTCGACGCCCCGCTGCTCGTCGCGGCGCGCGCGGAGCACCGGCGGAGGCGGGGGAATCTGCGGCGGGGCGGGGCGGCGGCGGCGGAGGGCGGGTGCCCTGCCCCCTTCCCCGGGGGCACCGGATCCCTCAGCTCCGATGGGTACAGCTCGGATGACTGCAGCACCGTTTCTATATCCTCCGCTCACACGGCACACACCGCGGCGGCGGCGGAGGGGAGGGAATGGGCGGCGGCTTCAGAAAGCACCTCTCCCGGTGGTGCCGGTGATCGCGCCGGCGATCCCACCTCCGCGCAACCGCCACCGCCGCGCCCCGCTGGGGGGGTGGAGCCTTGCGGTTCTGCTGCGCTGTGGGATACTGTGGATGCGGCAATTCTGCACAGCATGCATGGCGCCGGCATGGGGGGGAACCCCAAGCCCGGGGGGAGTGGTGGCGGGCAGGGGGTGGCGGCGAGCCACCCGTATCTCTCGATGCTGTACCTCGCGTGCCAGCACCGCATCATCCATACGGAGCTGCGTGGCGCCGGGGAGTCGTGCCCCAGGGGGGATCTGACGTTTGCCCACTTTTTCCCGAAAACGCGTGCGATGCTCCGTGCGGTGGAGGGGGGTGGGGTGGTGGGGGCGCCCACCGAGGCGTGTGGCGGCGGCAGCAGCAGCAGCATCAGCGGCAGCCCCGAAAGGGCACAGCGGCAGCACCGCTGCCAGGCACCTCCGTGCCCGCCAACCGAGCTGCACGATTTTGCCGGCACCGCGTTGGTGAAACGCCCCTGCACAGAGGGTGTGCGCGTCACATCCGGGGGCAGCAGCCTTGGCGCCTCTGCTGCCGCCCTGACTGTCACGCTGGAAGCGATGCGCAACAGCGCAGCGTCGGCAGCACCGGTGGGCAGCGCAGCACCGCCTTCCCCCATGATCCACGCCGCGGTGTTGGTGCGGTGTGCGGAGGGTGGTAGTGGCGTCGCAGCGCCGTATGTGCGTCTCCTCGGGAAGTGCCTGCCGCCCCCGTCGCTGGAGGCGGTGCTGGGGGTCTACGGGGTGCGGCATGTGACGTGCAGGTCGTCCGGGCGGCCCCTGAGCCAGTCCAGCTCTTCACTCAGCAAGCTCTCGCAGCTCGGCGGGGCTGTGGGGGGCGTGTCGACGCGGCAAGTTGGCGGGGGTGTGCTCCAGAGGGTGGCGTCGGGTGCGGGTCAGGACGGCGGCAGCGACTGTGGGAGCGGTGTTGCGTCGCCGTGCGCAGCAAACAGCCCGTCGTTTGCGAGCAGCAGGGGGAAGCTGGTATGCCCGCAAAACAGTGGAGAAATTGCGGCGAGCGCAGGGGAGGGGGTGGGGAGAGGGGTGGGATCTGTTCAGCGCGTGTGGTGCCAAAGTTGTTCTTGTGCGGGTATCCTATGCCGGCCTCACAAATCTGAATAATATCTGTTCTGTGGGGGGGGATGCTGACCACCACCCTGCCCCCTCCTGTGAGGTTGTGCTGGCACATTGCACACCACACATCACACATCATCCGCCACCACCGCCGTGCAGGAACATTCAGGGTCTCTGTCAGACTGCCTGTCGTCGCCTGTTATGCGCCAGCCGTCAAACCCGCGTTCGGTATGCTTTTATCTACCAGTGCACACAGCACACAGCACACACTGACTTACGAGCCGTGACGAGCTTTTCCACCACACCACACAACACAACTGCAGGTTGTGCAGCTTATGAAGACAAATAAGCCGAAGCCGCGCGTTCAGAAGTGACCCCGTGGCGTCTCGAACCCCCGCAATCACTTAGGGGATTTCGGGTTTCTCAAAACGCCCCCCCGAGGGCCCCCCTCTGCTGTGTGAACAACGGCGGAACGAGAATGCACCCCCACCACGGCTGTTGTGTCGTAACCACACCCAAGCCCCCTCCCCCGCTGTAGACAGGGCCCGTCACTGCGTGCCTGTCCCGTGCACGTCTCGTGTCAATAGATGGTGCTCTGGGGAGCTGTGGGTGCAGTGCCAGGGCGCTTCTTTGAGGCACGTCGTCAACAAACTGAACACACGAGCTTCTGTCGGCACAGCAGATTTGCGACAACTGCGATGCACACCAGCAATAGATCTCGGCCACCACATGCAGTCAGAGCTAAGGGGCGGAGGGGGTTGGTGGTGGGTGGTGGTCGATTCTGTACCTTACCCTTCTGTATGTCAATCACAGCCTCATTGCAGGTGCTTCCCATGCTAGCCTCTCCAGCGATTCGCTTCCCTTCTGTCTCTGTGTACGCTGGGTATTCCGTTTCGCCCTGAGTACAGTGGTTCCAAACCCTGTTCCCTGACCTGTGTGGTTCCCTTCGGTTTGCATCACAGCACCCTTTTGGCACCGTGTTGATTTCTAGCCTCGCATGACAGGAACACGACCCCTTGTTTGGAGGCAAGCTGTGTGCGGTTGCATGTGAGATGAGAAGAAACCGCACAAGGAGCGACGGCAGTGCTCTCTCTGCAGACTGCCCCACACCCCCTCCCCTCCCCCCCCTCACGAAGCCCCATCCTCTGGCATCCCCACCACGACACACCCCTCCTCCCCAACCACCCCACACCACGCATGCTGGGTCCACTACATGCAGAAGGCCTCTGCCGAAAGATGTCCAAAACACAGGCCACAGCAGGTGGGATGCCTGTTTGAGACACACTGTCTTGGTCCCCCAACCCCACCGTCGCACACTGCACACACCGCCACACTCCCCAGGTAAGCACTGAACGGAAACTTTCGACAAGATGGATGTGACTGTTCGTCATGCTGAGACCGGGGACCGCTGTGTTGTCGGTGTTCCGGAAGGCGGGACCGTGGTCGGGCTGAAGGCGGATGCGCTCAACGAGATGTTCCCGGGTTCTATCAACAACGCAGCCCGTGAGGCTGAGAACGTGGCAGCACACATCGAAGGGTGTGAGGAGGAGCTGGACGACGCACAGCGCGTTGCCGACACGGGTCTGGAGGACGGGGGTGCTGTCAAGCTCGTCCCACGCTGGCCTACAGTCAAGGCTCCCGCAGCCTACAACACTGAGCATGGGGAGTGCACACAGTGTATCACACTGTCGAAGTGTGGGACGCTGTGTGCTGTGGGTTGCTCCAACGGACATGTCACTGTGTTTGACACCATCACCGCTGATGTGGTGGCGGAATTCACACACGGCGACAGGGTCATATCTTGCACACCCTTCTCAGTCTGTGGGACGTGGTTGGCGACGGGCTCTTGCGACGGGACCATCTGCGTGTGGCTGACATCGACCTGGGAGCAGGTGTGCATCCTTCACGACGACGACTGCAGCTACGGCGAGGAGGTGTGGACTGCGGCGTGGACACACTGCGGGCGCCTGGTGTCCGGAGACGCATCATGCAAAGTGCGTGTGTGGGACTTGAAGGGCACACCGAGCCCCACAGTGCTGGAGGGTCACAGTGAGGCTGTTGTCAGCATTGCTGTGTCGGGCACGAGGATCTTCAGCGGGTCAGATGACAACAGCATCCGTGTGTGGGACATCAGCACCCTCACACACACACACACCCTGGATGACCACTCTGATGACGTGCCTGGCCTGGCCCTGACTCAGGACGAGCAGCACCTGCTGTCGTGCTCTTATGACCTGTCATTCAAGGTGTGGTGCACAACCTCCCTCAGCTGCCTGCGTACTGTGGGGGATCTCGACAGGTTTCCTTTCTCGCTTGCTGTGTCACAGACAGGTGATGTTGTTGCCGTAGGTTTATTCATCTCCACCAGGCTGTACCGCCTCAGCACAGGTGAGTGTCTGGGAGAGGTGGACTCAGAGGGTGAGGGGACTGCCCTCAGCCCCTGCGGGAGGTGGGTCTTCACGCCAGCAAACAAAACTTCTGTCACTGTGTGTGCTGTGTCTTCCTGATTGCAGTGTCTTCTAACCCTGTTCCCTGCCTTGCGTGTTTGCGGCATTTTGACCCGGGTTTGCTGTTCTTGCCAGTCCTGTTCTGCAAACGACCTTCGCACGGAAAGTGTTGTTCAGGTCAGCCTTCATCCCCCATGTGGATTTGTCTGTGTGTGTGGCATCATCAACGCAGCTGGAGGCAGCTGTGTGTTTGGATCTGAGATGACAAGGGTGTGGGGGGCACTGCGTCAATCCCTTCCGACGGCATGCACACCCCTCTCCCCTGCAGGAGGCCCCCCTCTGCCGCAGACACACCACAGTGCTGCCGTGCACACCACACTCTGCGACAGGAGTGCAGTGCTGTTGTGTGTGCCACTTCGAGACATGCCGCCTTTGATCACATCCCCACCGTCACACTGCCTACCATCACACACACCGCCATGCCCTCCAGGAAGGCTTTGCAGGTTGTTCCTTTGCAAGTCGAAAGGGGACACGGAGCCAAACACATGGATGTGACTGTGCGTCATGCAGGGACCAGTGACGGCTGTGTCGTCTGTGTTCCGGAAGGCGGGACCGTGGTCGGGCTGAAGGCGGATGCGCTCAACGAGATGTTCCCGGGTTCTATCAACAACGCATCCCGTGAGGCTGCATGCGTGGCAGCACACATCGAAGGGTGTGAGGAGGAGCTGGACGACGCACAGCGCGTTGCCGACACGGGTCTGGAGGACGGGGGTGCTGTCAAGCTCGTCCCACGCTGGCCCAACGTCAAGGCTCCCGCAGTCTACACCACCCAGCATGGGGAGTGCATCATGTGCATCACACTGTCGAGGTGTGGGACGCTGTGTGCTGTGGGTTGCTCCAACGGACATGTCACTGTGTTTGACACCATCACCGCTGATGTGGTGGCGGACTTAGCACACGGCGACATGAACATATCTTGCACACCCTTCTCAGCCTGTGGGACGTGGTTGGCGACGTGCTCTTGCGACAGGACCATCTGCGTGTGGCTGACATCGACCTGGGAGCAGGTCTGCAGCCTTCACCACGACAGGCAACCTGTGTTCAGTGCAGCGTGGACACACTGCGGGCGCCTGGTGTCCGGAGACTCATCAGGCAAAGTGCGTGTGTGGGACTTGAAGGGCACACCGAGCGCCACAGTGCTGGAGGGTCACAGCAAGGCTGTTCGTCGCATTGCTGTGTCGGGCACGAAGGTCTTCAGCGGGTCAGATGACAAGAGCATCCGTGTGTGGGACATCAGCACCCTCACACACACACACACCCTGGATGGCCACTCTGATGACGTGCCTGGCCTGGCCCTGACTGAGGACGAGCAGCACCTGGTGTCGTGCTCCGATGACCACTCTCTCAAGGTGTGGTGCACAACCTCCCTCAGCTGCCTGCGTACTGTGGATCTCGACAGGTATCCTTTCTCGCTTGCTGTGTCACAGACAGGTGATGTTGTTGCGGTAGATTTATTTACCGCCACCATGCTGTACCGCCTCAGCACAGGTGAGTGTCTGGGAGAGGTGGACTCAGAGGGTTATGGTGTTGCCCTCAGCCCCTGCGGGAGGTGGGTCTTCACACCAGCAAACAACACTTCTGTCACTGTGAGTGCTGTGTCTTCCGCTTCACTCTGATTGCACTGTCTTCTAAGCCTGTTCCCTGCCTTGCGTGGTTGCGGCATTTTGACCCGGGTTTGCTTTGTTTGACACTCATGGATAGCGTCAACCCAGCGTAACCTGGTTGACCCTTGGTCGACGCTTGTTCAAGGCTTGGTTAGCGTCGACCCAGCGTGCTGTGGCTTCACCCGGGAGAACTACGCTTGCCGTTCTCCAACTGGCTGTGAGGGGCATCCAGCCTCTGTGTGAGACTCTTCTTCGGCTTCCCAACAATTGAAGCGTGTCGTGGTATCTCTGCAGACTGCTCCGTGTCTATTGCACCGTTTTGCTTTCTTGCCTTGCAATACAATACACTCTCTGACCCGAGCACTGTTTGGAGGCAGCTGTGTGCGGTTGCACGTGAGATCAGAAGATGGCAGAAGGATTGCCGCAGTGCTCTCTCTGCAGACTGCCCCACACCCCCTCCCCTCCCCCCCCTCACGAAGCCCCATCCTCTGGCATCCCCACCACGACACACCCCTCCTCCCCAACCACCCCACACCACGCATGCTGGGTCCACTACATGCAGAAGGCCACCCCCTCACACAGGGGTTCTGTGCGACGGGCAGTCTCCACTACATTCCGGCCACAACAGGTCTTGCATTTCCTTTTAGAAACTCCCCGACACGATGCTTGTTGCACGTCCCACGCGCGCGACACGGGGTGACACGATGACGTTTGTGGCGCGGGTGTTCTCACCTGTGCCTGCACGCCCGGTCTCGGTGACGGTGACCCTGGGCATGACAGGTGCTGAGGCGAAGGCACTTCTCGCAGAGAAGCTCAGCAAGGAGGGCCAGCAAGCTGATGCGCACCGGATGCGCCTTCTGTGCGTTGCGAGTGAGGTGCAGAACCACGTGGAGCTCTTCGACTGCCACTTCCTGTTTAGTGCGATGACATCGGGGAAGCCAGTCGATGCGTATGTCGTGATGCCACACCCAGAGGTGGTGGTGATCAGCCTGAGGCACGGGCAGGGCACTGTGTGTGCGCTGCGGAGCGAAACCTTCGTCGAAGTCCAGCAGCGCGCAGCTGAGTCGCCCATGCTCGCAGATTGCACCAGGAAGATCGACGGCATGTCTGTGACATGGATTGTGCGGGCTGGCCCCAAGGTTTATTACTACCGCGTGTCCGAGAAGATTGCAACAGCTGCCAAGCACTGCCCCCCAGAGCAGGACATCGAGGTGACTGTCGACCGACGGCCTGACAGCTGCGACTGCTGTGTGGTGAGCTAGGAGCGCATCACAGAGCGTTACTTCGTGCGTGTTGGGGCACTTCGGTGCCTCAAGGCGGCAGACGCCCTTGCCCCTGCTCCAATATAAAAAAGATTCATGTGTGTGCGTCACAGGGCTGGGTTGCTGACCTGCCCCCCGCCAAGTGCCACGTGCTCTTTCCAAATTTTCTGCAACACCGTGTCTTTTCTGTCTAGCCACCTGTGTGCCCACCTCTCCCACCTGCGGCAGTGTTGTGCCACACCCCCGTATCCAATGGGCATTGCGGATCGAGATGCGTAGCACCTCGCGACTGCAAAGAGCGATGCCCACCGGTCGGACTGACTATATATGCAGCGTTGGCCTGCGCCCTGTGTTCTGTTTCCCGATCCACCACTGAGCCCCTTTGTTGTCTTTCCCACACAAGTTGTCGGCACTGTGGGGTCCCCTGTCCTTTGGCAGGCACCTCCAACCCAGCCCAGCCACAAGCTGCATGCAGTGATGCTGCGCCAGTGGTGGGTCGCTGACCCTGAGTCACTCAGACCAGAAGGCTACGCACGGAGACCAAGTCGTATCTCGTAGCATTTGCCGTCTTTGGCACAACCAACAGCTCTCTGGGGGTCTTCGCTACGGGGTGGTCGTCAGTGCATTTTAGTGCATTTCCTGTTGAATTGGCTCAGAACTGACGAAGATTGACGAAGGATATCGACCAGCGAAGGCCCCCTCTGTCTCTTTTGTTCTCCCCCCTCCGCAACTGCTGCCCCCTTGTGAGCCCAGTTTGATCACGGTTCGCGCCTGCATTTGTCAGAGCAACGCCCCTTGCCAGCAAATGTGTGCGCCATTGTCATGACGGCGTCTGTGCATCGTGCTTCTGGTTGTTGCGATGGAAGGGTGGGCCCTCCCTGAAGACCCACCTGCCCCCACGCCCTTCCCGTGCCCGCACAGTGCCTGCGTTCCTTTTCTCTTGCCAGACATCGTGACTGCGGCAGGCAGAAGCGCACGCGTTACCAGTCCGAGAACGTGACCACTCAGAAATCGCCGACCCCTGTGTGACGAACTTGATTTGCGTCGATCGCCTCCCCCCCGCTCCTTCAGCCTCCCGAAGCCCCATCCGCTGACCAACCCAACCACGACACCCCCTCCCCCCCCCCTCCACCATCACACACTGAACAGAAGACGCAGAGGGTCAACACGAAGTCAACAAGATGGATGTGACTGTTCGTCACACCAGGACTGGACACAGCTGTGTCGTCTGTGTTCCGGAAGGCGGGACCGTGGTCGGGCTGAAGGCGGATGCGCTCAACGAGATGTTCCCGGATTCTATCAACAACGCAGACCGTGAGGCTGAGAACGTGGCAGCACACATCGAAGGGTGTGAGGAGGAGCTGGACGATGCACAGGGTGTTGCCGACACGGGTCTGGAGGACGGGGGTGCTGTCAAGCTCGTCCCACGCTGGAACAACGTCAAGGCTCCCGCTGTCTACTCACCTCCGCGTGGCGAACTGATCAAGTCCATCACACTGTCGAGGTGTGGGACGCTGTGTGCTGTGGGTGGCAAAGGACACATCACTGTGTTTGACACCGTCACCGCTGATGTGGTGGCGGGCTTAACACACAGCGATGCTATTTCTCGCGCTGCGTTCTCTGTCTGTGGGACTTGGTTGGCAGCGTCCTCTGGTGACAGCACCATCTGCGTGTGGCTGATATCGACGTGGGAGCAGGTCTGCATCCTGGACCGCAACAACATCAGGGCGTTGAGCGCAGCGTGGACACACTGCGGACGCCTGATCTCCGGAGACCTCACAGGCACAATGTGTGTGTGGGACTTGAAGGGCACACCGAGCCCCACAGTCCAGGAGGGTCACAACTGGACTCTTCGCGGCATTGCTGATTTCTTCAAAGTGAAAATGCGTCGGCGGGACTTGAAGGGCACACCGAGCCCCACAGTGCTGGAGGGTCACAGTGATGCTGTTTACAGCATCGCAGTGTCAGGCACGAGGATCTTCAGCGGGTCATGTGACAAGACGATCCGTGTGTGGGACATCAGCACCCTCTCACACACACACACCCTGGATGAGCACACTGGGCTGGTCACCTGCATCGCCCTGACCAACGACGAGCAGCACCTGGTGTCGTGCTCTTGTGACGAGTCACTCAAGGTGTGGTGCACAACCTCCCTCAGCTGCCTGCGTACTGTGCAACTGGGCGACAATCCTTTCTCGCTTGCTGTGTCACAGCCAGGTGATGTTGTTGCGGTGAAATGTACCACTGGCAGCACCATACTGTACCGCCTCAGCACAGGTGAGCGCTTGGGGAACGTGAGTTCACTGGGTCATTCTGGTGTTGCCCTCAGCCCCTGCGGGAGGTGGGTCTTCGCACAAACGAACTCCACGTCTGTCACTGTGAGTGCCGTGTCTTCCGTTTCACCCTGAGTGCAAGTAAACCTGTTTCCTGACTTGGGTATTTCCCGCTATTGGTGTTTCGCTTTGCTACTGCAGCATTGCACTCTCTGATCGGTGCACTGTTTTAGAGCCAACCTGTGTGCGGTTGCATGTGAGATGACAAGAGGGGGCAAGAAGGATTGACGCAGTGCTCTCTCTGCAGACTGCCCCACACCCCCTCCCCTCCCCCCCTCACGAAGCCCCATCCTCTGGCATCCCCACCACGACACACCCCTCCTCCCCAACCACCCCACACCACGCATGCTGGGTCCACTATATGCAGAAGGCCTCTGCCGAAAGATGTCCAAAACACAGGCCACAGCAGGTGGGATGCCTGTTTGAGACACACTGTCTTGGTCCCCCAACCCCACCGCCGCACACTGCACACACCGCCACACTCCCCAGGTGAGCACTGAAGGAAAACTTTCGACAAGATGCATGTGACTGTTCGTCATGCTGAGACCGGTGACAGCTGTCTGGTCTGTGTTCCGGAAGACGGGACCGTGGTCGGGCTGAAGGCGGATGCGCTCAACGAGATGTTCCCGTCTATCAACAACGCTGACCGTGAGGCTGAGAACGTGGCAGCGCACATCGAAGGGTGTGAGGAGGAGCTCGACGATGCACAGCGCGTTGCCGACACGGGTCTGGAGGACGGGGGTGCTGTCAAGCTCGTCCCACGCTGGCCCATCGTCAAGGCTCCTGCAGTCTACAGCACCCAGCATGGGGAGAGCACACAGTGCATCACACTGTCGAGGTGTGGGACGCTGTGTGCTGTGGGTTGCTGCAACACACATGTCACTGTGTTTGACACCATCACCGCTGATGTGGTGGCGGACTTCGCACACGGCGACATGGACATATCTTGCACACCCTTCTCAGTCTGTGGGACGTGGTTGGCGACGGGCTCTTGCGACGGGACCATCTGCGTGTGGCTGACATCGACCTGGGAGCAGGTCTGCAGCCTTCACGACGACGACTGCAGCTACGGCGAGGAGGTGTGGACTGCGGCGTGGACACACTGCGGGCGCCTGGTGTCCGGAGGCTCCAAAGGCAAAGTGCGTGTGTGGGACTTGAAGGGCACACCGAGCGCCACAGTGCTGGAGGGTCACAGCAAGGCTGTTCGCAGCATTGCTGTGTCGGGCACGAGGATCTTCAGCGGGTCAAATGACGACAGCATCCGTGTGTGGGACATCAGCACCCTCACACACACACACACACCCTGGATGACCACACTGCTGATGTGGCTGGCCTCGCCCTGACTCAGGACGAGCAGCACCTGGTGTCGTGCTCTCATGACCCCTCTCTCAAGGTGTGGTGCACAACCTCCCTCAGCTGCCTGCGTACTGTGGATCTCGACAGGTTTCCTTTCTCGCTTGCTGTGTCACAGCCAGGTGATGTTGTTGCGGTAGATTTCCTTTTCGCCACCATGCTGTACCGCCTCAGCACAGGTGAGTGTCTGGGAGAGGTGGACTCAGAGGGTGAGGGGACTGCCCTCAGCGTCTGCGGGAGGTGGGTCTTCACACCAGCAAACAAAACTTCTGTCACTGTGTGTGCTGTGTCTTCCGCTTCACTCTGATTGCAGTGTCTTCTAACCCTGTTCCCTGCCTTGAGTGTTTGCGGCATTTTTGCCCGGGTTTGCTGTTCTTGCCACTCCTGTTCTGCACACCACCTTCGCACGGAAAGTGTTGTTCAGATCAGCCTTCATCCCCCAAGTGGATTTGTCTGTGTGTGTGGCATCATCAACGCAGCTGGAGGCAGCTGTGTGTTTGGATCTGAGATGACAAGGGTGTGGGGGGCACTGCGTCAATCCCTTCCGACGGCATGCACACCCCTCTCCCCTGCAGGAGGCCCCCTCTGCCGCAGACACACCACAGTGCTGCCGTGCACACCACACTCTGCGACAGGAGGGCAGTGCTGGTGTGTGTGCCACTTCGAGACATGCCGCCTTTGATCACATCCCCACCGTCACACTGCCTACCATCACACACACCGCCATGCCCTCCAGGAAGGCTTTGCAGGTTGTTCCTTAGCAAGTCGAAAGGGGACACAAAGCCAAACACATGGATGTGACTGTCCGTCATGCCGGGACCAGTGACAGCTGTGTCGTCGGTGTTCCGGAAGGCGGGACCGTGGTCGGGCTGAAGGCGGATGCGCTCAACGAGATGTTCCCGGGTTCTATCAACAACGCAGACCGTGAGGCTGCATGCGTGGCAGCACACATCGAAGGGTGTGAGGAGGAGCTGGACGATGCGCAGCGCGTTGCCGAAACGGGTCTGGAGGACGGGGGTGCTGTCAAGCTCGTCCCACGCTGGCCTACAGTCAAGGCTCCCGCAGTCTACACCACCCAGCATGGGGAGTGCATCATGTGTATCACACTGTCGAGGTGTGGGACGCTGTGTGCTGTGGGTTGCTCCAACGGACATGTCACTGTGTTTGACACCATCACCGCTGAGGTGGTGGCGGACTTAGCACACGGCGACATGAACATATCTTGCACACCCTTCTCAGCCTGTGGGACGTGGTTTGCGACGTGCTCTTGCGACGGCACAATCTGCGTGTGGCTGACATCGACCTGGGAGCAGGTCTGCATCCTTCACCACGACAGGCAACCTGTGTTCAGTGCAGCGTGGACACACTGCGGGCGCCTGGTGTCCAGAGACTCATCAGGCAAAGTGCGTGTGTGGGACTTGAAGGGCACACCGAGCGCCACAGTGCTGGTGGGTAACAGCAAGGCTGTTCGTCGCATTGCTGTGTCGGGCATGAAAGTCTTCAGCGGGTCAGATGACTACAGCATCCATGTGTGGGACATCAGCACCCTCACACACACACACACCCTCAGCCGCGTGGGGTGGGCGGGCCGCGTGGAGGGGCGCGGGCCCCTTTGCGCTCTTTCAGAAGGCCCTTTCGTGGATCGGGTGGCGGTGGATTGCGGCCACGCAGGTCGCTTATGAGGACGAGGCGAGTCGACGCCAGGTATTTGACCCCGCTACGGCCACTGACGCAGGGTGGCGGACCTTCGCGCACGACCTGCGACAGGCCCTCCGGACGAAGGTCCTACAGGGGGTGTGCGCGAGGCGTGCTGACTACGATGGGCTCCAGCACGGCGCCGATGGGGGGGTGACCCGCTGTATCCTGGAGGGCGACTCTGCGGTGACGGCATACCAGCGGGGCCTCCTCAGGTCGGCAATCGCCGGGGCGGTGCCTGTGGAGGGCCGGACGGGAATCGGAAAAGCCTGCCCGTACTGCCAGTCCGGGGAGCGGGAGACGATGCAACACCTGTGGTGGGAGTGCACGGCCTGGGACCACGTCCGGCAACGACACCCTATCGCATCAACCGACCGCACGGCATGGCCTGCCTGTCTCTCGATCTGCGGCGTAGCTCCGGTGTACCGACATGACCTACCGGGCGAGGCGCAGGTGCTGCCGCTCGCTCGGGATGCGAGGGTCGCCATCGTGTCGCAGCTGCACCGCTACTTTATTGCGGTGCTGTCGGCGCGCCAGGGTCACGATGGGCTACTCGACCGGAATGCGCGCCACCACCGGACGGTTGAATACCCCTGGGGGTGGCGAACGCCCATCCCCGAGCGGGCCCGCATCCCGTCGTTAGCGCCGTCCAGGGTCAAGGCCACCTGGGGCAAACACCCGCCCGCGCTCTGGGTGGCGCTCTGCCACTGGCTGCGGAGCCTGCGGTGGGCCCCCCACGGGGGCGAGCACACGGTGAGCCTGATCGAGCTGGCGGTAGACTTCGAGCTGTCAACGGGCCTATCCCTCCCCCCAGCGGAGACGCGCCGCATCCGGCCCCCGAAGGTGAAGAAGGGGGACGGGGGAAGGGACGCCCGGGAGGTGCTCCCGACACGCCAGGCCCGGGGGGGTCTGGCCCTCTACTTCGACGGGGGGGCGAGGGACAACGGCACCCCCTTCGCAGTAGCGGGCGCGGGGGCGGTCCTATACGAGGATGGCCGTAAGGTGGCGGAGGCGGTCCGCCCCCTCCCGGGGGTCCGCTCCAACAACGTGGCGGAGTACGAGGGCGTCAGGGCCGGGCTGGTGCTGCTGCGTGGAGACCTGACGCATGTGGCGCGGTGACTGTCTGCGGGGATTCACAGGTGGTGCTGGGCCACCTGCGCGGCGACTCTGTCTGCAGCCATCAGGACCTGCGCCCGCTCTATCTCAGCGCAACCAGGTTGATAGAGGAGCTGAAGCCGCGCTGCAGCCTGTCCTTTGTGCATGTGCGGAGAGAGCACAACACGGATGCTGACGCCCTCAGTAACAGGGCCATGGACGAGACCGAGCAGCTGAGAGGAGTGACGCGCGAACAGCTCGTGAGCCAGCTGGACGCCTTCCAACGTAGCGCACTCGGGAAGGCGGCATCCCTCGAGAGGCTCGGAGCCCTGATCAAGCGGGGGTGCGGCAAGCCGTGGCACTTGGGCCATGCGGACAACACGACCGTTCTTACCGCGCTTGGGGGGACGGTGGTGAAAGGGCTGTCGCGGCGCGCGCAGCTCGACCCCGCCACCGAGGAGGTGATGCGAGCGCTGCAGAGGCACACCAACAGCTGGGAAGACGCCCCTGATACGCCGTTCCACGCCCCCGGACAGGCGTGGGCGGCAGCTTTTGAGCCCCAGCGGCACTACCCCGCGGGGTGGGACCGCGACGCAGGGCGGTGGGATGCGCAGTGCCGGGAAGCCGAGGCCGTGGCGAGAAGACCACGGGAGAGGAGGGGCGCCGCCCCCCGAACGGCCCCCCCAGGCGCGAAGCGGAACTCTCGGACTCTGACTTGCGACCGGCACAGCAAACCTCGGTGCGCGGCCTGCGTGCAGGGGCGAGTGCCAGCCGAGACCTGCTGCCATGAATTGCAGCACCACAACGACGGCGACGGGCTCTGCGTCACTATGGAGTTCTGCAAGAAGGCCCATAGGATGGGGCGCTGCGGGGACTGTGTAGTTGAATCTAAGTCTCTAACCTACTGCTGCAACACGCATCACGCGAGCTTTGCGGCACGCCCTCCTCCGAGTGGCACTGAACTGGCCCCACACTCTGACCCGAGTGGGGCCTCGGCTGTAACGTAGGGTGGGATGGGGGTGGGCTAGGACCCGTGCAGGGTTAACCCACCTAAAAAGTGATCAACACACACACACCCTGGATGACCACACTGATGATGTGCCTGGCCTGGCCCTGACTGAGGACGAGCAGAACCTGGTGTCGTGCTCCGATGACCACTCTCTCAAGGTGTGGTGCACAACCTCCCTCAGCTGCCTGCGTACTGTGCAGCTGGACAGGTATCCTTTCTCGCTTGCTGTGTCACAGACAGGTGATGTTGTTGCGGTAGATTTATTTACCGCCACCATGCTGTACCGCCTCAGCACAGGTGAGTGTCTGGGAGAGGTGGACTCAGAGGGTTATGGTGTTGCCCTCAGCCCCTGCGGGAGGTGGGTCTTCACACCAGCAAACAACACTTCTGTCACTGTGTGTGCTGTGTCTTCCGCTTCACTCTGATTGCACTGTCTTCTAACCCTGTTCCCTGCCTTGCGTGTTTGCGGCATTTTTGCCCGGGTTTGCTTTGTTTGACACTCCTGGATAGCGTCAACCCAGCGTAACCTGGTTGACCCTTGGTCGACGCTTGTTCAAGGCTTGGTTAGCGTCGACCCAGCGTGCTGTGGCTTCACTCGGGAGAACTACGCTTGCCGTTCTCCAACTGGCTGTGAGGGTCATCCAGCCTCTGTGTGAGACTCTTCTTCGGCTTCCCAACGATTGACGCGTGTCGTGGTATCTCTGCAGACTGCTCCGTGTCTATTGCACCGTTTTGCTTTCTTGCCTTGCAATACAATACTCTCTCTGACCCGAGCACTGTTTGGAGGCAGCTGTGTGCGGTTGCACGTGAGATCAGAAGATGGCAGAAGGATTGCCGCAGTGCCCCTCCCCCCCCTCACGAAGCCCCATCCTCTGGCATCCCCACCACGACACACCCCTCCTCCCCAACCACCCCACACCACGCATGCTGGGTCCACTATATGCAGAAGGCCACCCCCCCACCCCCTCACACAGGGGTTCTGTGCGACGGGCAGTCTCCACTACATTCCGGCTACAACAGGTCTTGCATTTCCTTTTAGAAACTCCCCGACACGATGCTTGTTGCACGTCCCACGCGCGCGACACGGGGTGACACGATGACGTTTGTGGCGCGGGTGTTCTCACCTGTGCCTGCACGCCCGGTCTCTGTGACGGTGACCCTGGGCATGACAGGTGCTGAGGCGAAGGCACTTCTCGCAGAGAAGCTCAGCAAGGAGGGCCAGCAAGCTGATGCGCACCGGATGCGCCTGCTGTGCGTTGCGAGTGAGGTGCAGAACCACGTGGAGCTCTTCGACTGCCACTTCCTGTTTAGTGCGATGACATCGGGGAAGCCAGTCGATGCGTATGTCGTGATGCCACACCCAGAGGTGGTGGTGATCAGCCTGAGGCACGGGCAGGGCACTGTGTGTGCGCTGCGGAGCGAAACCTTCGTCGAAGTCCAGCAGCGCGCAGCTGAGTCGCCCATGCTCGCAGATTGCACCAGGAAGATCGACGGCATGTCTGTGACATGGATTGTGCGGGCTGGCCCCAAGGTTTATTACTACCGCGTGTCCGAGAAGATTGCAACAGCTGCCAAGCACTGCCCCCCAGAGCAGGACATCGAGGTGACTGTCGACCGACGGCCTGACAGCTGCGACTGCTGTGTGGTGAGCTAGGAGCGCATCACAGAGCGTTACTTCGTGCGTGTTGGGGCACTTCGGTGCCTCAAGGGGGCAGACGCCCTTGCCCCTGCTCCAATATGCACAGCTGAGATGGCGTCTCCATACCCATTACCGGTGTGGGCTGTCTCTGCTACGCACGGAGGGAATTAGGAAAGGTCTACAGCTTCCGGGTGGTTCATATCTCCAGCGCAGCTGGGACAATGACGGACGCCCGCAAGCAGACCGGTTTGCTATCCTCTGGGGTTGCAGGGGTGGTTACGGGCCCCGACCAGGTGCCATCGATGCTTTCCAAAAAGATTCATGTGTGTCCGTCACAGGGCTGGTGCCCCCCGCCAAGTGCCACGTGCTCTTTCCAAATTTTCCGCAACACCGTGTCTTTTCTGTCTAGCCACCTGTGTGCCCACCTCTCCCATCTGCGGCAGTGTTGTGCCACACCCCCGTATCCAATGGGCATTGCGGATCGAGATGCGTAGCACCTCGCGACTGCAAAGAGCGATGCCCACCGGTCGGACTGACTATATATGCAGCGTTGGGCTGCGCCCTGTGTTCTGTTTCCCGATCCACCACTGAGCCCCTTTGTTGTCTTTCCCACACAAGTTGTCGGCACTGTGGGGTCCCCTGTCCTTTGGCAGGCACCTCCAACCCAGCCCAGCCACAAGCTGCATGCAGTGATGCTGCGCCAGTGGTGGGTCGCTGACCCTGAGTCACTCAGACCAGAAGGCTACGCACGGAGACCAAGTCGTATCTCGGAGCATTTGCCGTCTTTGGCGCACCAACAGCTCTCTGGGGGTCTTCGCTACGGGGTGATCGTCAGTGCATTTTAGTGCATTTCCTGTTGAATTGGCTCAGAACTGACGAAGATTGACGAAGGATATCGACCAGCGAAGACCCCCTCTGTCTCTTTTGTTCTCCCCCCTCCGCAACTGCTGCCCCCTTGTGAGCCCAGTTTGATCACGGTTCGCGCCTCCATTTGTCAGAGCAACGCCCCTTGCCAGCAAATGTGTGCGCCATTGTCATGACGGCGTCTGTGCATCGTGCTTCTGGTTGTGCGATGGAAGGGTGGGCCCTCCTGAAGGCCCACCTGCCCCCACGCCCTTCCCGTGCCCGCACAGTGCCTGCGTCCCTTTTCTCTTGCCAGACATCGTGACTGCGGCAGGCAGAAGCGCACGCGTTACCAGTCCGAGAACGTGACCACTCAGAAATCGCCGACCCCTGTGTGACGAACTTGATTTGCGTCGATCGCCTCCCCCCCGCTCCTTCAGCCTCCCGCAGCCCCATCCGCTGACCAACCCAACCACAACACCCCTTCCCCCTTCCCCTCCACCATCACACACTGAACAGAAGACGCAGAGGGTCAACACGAAGTCAACAAGATGGATGTGACTGTTCGTCACACCAGGACTGGACACAGCTGTGTCGTCTGTGTTCCGGAAGGCGGGACCGTGGTCGGGCTGAAGGCGGATGCGCTCAACGAGATGTTCCCGGGTTCTATCA
Source organism: Rhynchopus euleeides (assembly GCA_963210315.1). NCBI lineage: Eukaryota > Euglenozoa > Diplonemea > Diplonemida > Diplonemidae > Rhynchopus > Rhynchopus euleeides. The sequence continues at coordinate 1,290,071 of OY723244.1, forward strand.
ACAACGCAGACCGTGAGGCTGAGAACGCGGCAGCACACATCGAAGGGTGTGAGGAGGAGCTGGACGATGCACAGCGCGTTGCCGACACGGGTCTGGAGGACGGGGGTGCTGTCAAGCTCGTCCCTCGCTGGAACAACGTCAAGGCTCCCGCTGTCTACTCACCTCCGCGTGGCGAACTGATCAAGTCTATCACACTGTCGAGGTGTGGGACGCTGTGTGCTGTGGGTGGCAAAGGACACATCACTGTGTTTGACACCATCGCAGCTGATGTGGTGGCGGGCTTAACACACAGCGATGCTATTTCTCGCGCTGCGTTCTCTGTCTGTGGGACTTGGTTGGCAACGTGCTCTGGTGACGGCAGCATCTGCGTTTGGCTGACTTCGACCTGGGAGCAGGTGTGCATCCTGGACCGCAACAACATCAGGGCGTTCAGTGCAGCGTGGACACACTGCGGACGCCTGATCTCCGGAGACCTCACAGGCACAATGTGTGTGTGGGACTTGAAGGGCACACCGAGCCCCACAGTCCAGGAGGGTCACAACTGGACTCTTCGCGGCATTGCTGATTACTTCAAAGTGAAAATGCGTCGGCGGGACTTGCAGGGCATACCAAGCCCCACAGTGCTGGAGGGTCACAGTGATGCTGTTTACAGCATCGCAGTGTCGGGCACGAGGATCTTCAGCGGGTCATGGGACAAGACGATCCGTGTGTGGGACATCAGCACCCTCACACACACACACACCCTGGATGACCACACTGGGCTGGTCACCTGCATCGCCCTGACCAATGACCAGCAGCACCTGGTGTCGTGCTCTTGTGACGAGTCACTCAAGGTGTGGTGCACAACCTCCCTCAGCTGCCTGCGTACTGTGCGACTGGACGACAATCCTTTCTCGCTTGCTGTGTCACAGCCAGGTGATGTTGTTGCGGTGAAATGCACCACTGGCAGCACCATACTGTACCGCCTCAGCACAGGTGAGCGCTTGGGGAACGTGAGTTCACTGGGTCATTCTGGTGTTGCCCTCAGCCCCTGCGGGAGGTGGGTCTTCGCACAAACGAACTCCATGTCTGTCACTGTGAGTACCGTGTCTTCCGTTTCACCCTGAGTGCAAGTGTCTCGTGACCTGTTTCCCTGACTTGGGTATTTCCCGCTATTGGTGTTTTGCTTTGCCTCTGCAGCATTGCACTCTCTGATCGGTGCACTGTTTTAGAGGCAACCCGTGTGCGGTTGCATGTGAGATGACAAGAGGGGGCAAAAAGGATTGACAGCAGTGCACTCTCTGCAGACTGCCCCACACCCCCTCCCCTCCCCCCCCTCACGAAGCCCCATCCTCTGGCATCCCGACCACGACACACCCGTCCTCCCCAACCACCCCACACCACGCATGCTGGGTCCACTATATGCAGAAGGCCTCTGCCGAAAGATGTCCAAAACACAGGCCACAGCAGGTGGGATGCCTGTTTGAGACACACTGTCTTGGTCCCCCAACCCCACCGTCGCACACTGCACACACCGCCACACTCCCCAGGTGAGCACTGAAGGAAAACTTTCGACAAGATGGATGTGACTGTTCGTCATGCTGAGACCAGTGACAGCTGTGTCGTCGGTGTTCCGGAAGGCGGGACCGTGGTCGGGCTGAAGGCGGATGCGCTCAACGAGATGTTCCCGGGTTCTATCAACAACGCAGACCGTGAGGCTGAGAACGTGGCAGCACACATCGAAGGGTGTGAGGAGGAGCTGGACGACGCACAGCGCGTTGCCGACACGGGTCTGGAGGACGGGGGTGCTGTCAAGCTCGTCCCACGCTGGCCCAACATCAAGGCTCCCGCAGTCTACAACACCCAGCATGGGGAGAGCACACAGTGCATCACACTGTCGAGGTGTGGGACGCTGTGTGCTGTGGGTTGCTCCAACGGACATGTCACTGTGTTTGACACCATTACCGCTGATGTGGTGGCGGACTTCGCACACGGCGACAGGGTCATATCTTGCACACCCTTCTCAGCCTGTGGGACGTGGTTGGCGACGTGCTCTTGCGACGGGACCGTCTGCGTGTGGCTGGCATCGACCTGGGAGCAGGTCTGCATCCTTCACGACGACGACTGCAGCGTGTACAGTGCAGGGTGGACACACTGCGGACGTCTGGTGTCCGGAGACGCATCACGCAAAGTGCGTGTGTGGGACTTGAAGGGCACACCGAGTGCCACAGTGCTGGAGGGTCACAGTCATGATGTTGTCAGCATTGCTGTGTCGGGCACGAGGATCTTCAGCGGGTCATATGACAAGACCATCCGTGTGTGGGACATCAGCACCCTCACACACACACACACCCTGGATGACCACACTGCTTTTGTCATGGGCATCGCCCTGACTCAGGACGAGCAGCACCTGGTGTCGTGCTCTGATGACAGGTCACTCAAGGTGTGGTGCACAACCTCCCTCAGCTGCCTGCGTACTGTGGATCTCGGCAGGTATCCTTTCTCGCTTGCTGTGTCACAGACAGGTGATGTTGTTGCGGTAGGTGTAGTTTCCTCCACGCTGCTGTACCGCCTCAGCACAGGTGTGTGTCTGGGGAAGGTGCGCTCACAGGGTCGTGACGTTGCCCTCAGCCCCTGCGGGAGGTGGGTCTTCGTACCAACGAACGACACTTCTGTCACTGTGTGTGCTGTGCCTTCCGTGTCAACCTGAGTGCAGTATCTCGTCATCTGTTTCCCTGCCTTGTGTGCTTGCCGCGAAGGCCGTCTGTGTATACAGATATAGCGGGTCTTTCTCTTGGGACTCACGTGTGTTGCTGACCACATGTGCCTGCAGGGCTCAGTTGCAGGGGCGCGTTGGTGCTGCGAAACTTCAGTCTCTGTGCGTGTTGTGTCTTCCGCTTCACTCTGAGGAGGGCCTGTTCCCTGCCTTGCTTGTGTCGTTGACACGTCATCCTTTGCACCGTGTTGCTTGCTTGCCTCGTACCCGTATCACAGGAGCACCTGACTCCTCCGTTCGAGAGTTAGCTGTGCGTTGCGGCCTGGGATGCGTTGGCTGGGCAGGACGGCCTGCTCCGCGTCAGGGCGCTTCGCGCCCCTCCTCTCCGCAGGCCTCCCGCCACCGACGGGCCACGGCCCGCCGACCCGCGTACTGCAGCACCAGTCAACAAGACTGCCACACACACAGGGCTGCAGCGGTGCAGGATGCCGTCTGCAGAGCAATCGGAAGGAACGCCCGTTAGTAAGGAGATGTGTTGCCTCTAGGGACGAGCCCAACCCCCCCACCCCCACCCCTTGATCTCCCTGATGGCGCAACCCTGTTGTGCCTAGCGTGGCGCCTCATATGCGTGGGGGTGGTGTTCGCTTAGCTGACTAGAGGTGTGGAGGAGCACCCAGTGTCAGAGAGGGTCGAGAGTAGGCTTGCGGGTTTACGGGTTCGCACAACGCAGGAAACTGTGGCGGCAAATCCCTTGCCAGGACCCGGTTTCAGGGGGCTGGGGTCACGAAATCAGAATCATCTGTCGGTGCATCCCAACCACATCCCGCACGTCACACACAACACAGCCCAGGAAGGCGCAACGGCTGGTGTCAGCGCACATTGCGGCGGCACAAGGGGAAGAGACAATCGAATTCAAAGAACATGGATGTGACTGTTCGTCATGCCGGGACCGGTGACAGCTGTGTCGTCTGTGTTCCGGAAGGCGGGACTGTGGTCGGGCTGAAGGCGGATGCGCTCAACGAGATGTTCCCGGGTTCTATCAACAACACAGACCGCAAGGCTGCATGCGTGGCAGCACACATCGAAGGGTGTGAGGAGGAGCTGGACGACGCACAGCGTGTTGCCGACACAGGTCTGGAGGACGGGGGTGCTGTCAAGCTCGTCCCACGCTGGAACAACGTCAAGGCTCCCGCAGTCTACTCACCTCCGCGTGGCGACCTGATCGAGTCCATCACACTGTCGAGGTGTGGGACGCTGTGTGCTGTGGGTGGCAAAGGACACATCACTGTGTTTGACACCATCGCAGCTGATGTGGTGGCGGGCTTAACACACAGCGATGCTATTTCTCGCGCTGCGTTCTCAGTCTGCGGGACGTGGTTGGCGACGTGCTATGAAGACGGCAGCATCTGCGTTTGGCTGACATCGACCTGGGAGCAGGTGTGCAGCCTGTACCGCAACAACAATCAGGGCGTTCAGTGCAGCGTGGACACACTGTGGGCGCCTGATCTGCGGAGACCTCACAGGCACAATGTGTGTGTGGGACTTGAAGGGCACACCGAGCCCCACAGTCCAGGAGGGTCACAACTGGACTCTTCGCGGCATTGCTGATTACTTCAAAGTGAAAATGCTTCGGCGGGACTTGAAGGGCACACCGAGCCCCACAGTGCTGGAGGGTCACAGTGATGCTGTTTACAGCATCGCAGTGTCGGGCACGAGATTCTTCAGCGGGTCACGGGACAAGACGATCCGTGTGTGGGACATCAGCACCCTCACACACACACACACCCTGGATGAGCACACTGGGCTGGTCACCTGCATCGCCCTGACCAAAGACGACCAGTACCTGGTGTCGTGCTCTTCCGACAGGTCACTCAAGGTGTGGTGCACAACCTCCCTCAGCTGCCTGCGGACTGTGCAACTGGGCGACAATCCTTTCTCGCTTGCTGTGTCACAGCCAGGTGATGTTGTTGCGGTGAAATGCACCACTGGCAGCACCATACTGTACCGCCTCAGCACAGGTGAGCGCTTGGGGAACGTGAGTTCACTGGGTCATTCTGGTGTTGCCCTCAGCCCCTGCGGGTGGTGGGTCTTCGCACAAACGAACTCCACGTCTGTCACTGTGAGTGCCGTGTCTTCCGTTTCACCCTGAGTGCAAGTGTCTCGTGACCTGTTTCCCTGACTTGGGTATTTCCCGCGATTGCTGTTTCGCCTTGCCTCTGCAGCATTGCACTCCCTGATCGGTGCACTGTTTGAGAGGCAAGCTGTGTGCGGTTGCATGTGAGATGACAAGAGAGGGCAGAAGGATTGACGCAGTGCACTCTCTGCAGACTGCCCCACACCCCCTCCCCTCCCCCCCCCTCACGAAGCCCCATCCTCTGGCATCCCCACCACGACACACCCCTCCTCCCCAACCACCCCACACCACGCATGCTGGGTCCACTATATGCAGAAGGCCTCTGCCGAAAGATGTCCAAAACACAGGCCACAGCAGGTGGGATGCCTGTTTGAGACACACTGTCTTGGTCCCCCAACCCCACCGTCGCACAATGCACACACCGCCACACTCGCTAGGAGGGAAACCTTTCAACGAGATGGGATGTGACTGTTCTTCACACCAGGACCGGTGACAGCTGTGTCGTCTGTGTTCCGGAAGACGGGACCGTTGTCGGGCTGAAGGCGGATGCGCTCAACGAGATGTTCCCGGGTTCTATCAACAACACAGACCGCAAGGCTGCATGCGTGGCAGCACACATCGAAGGGTGTGAGGAGGAGCTGGACGACGCACAGCGCGTTGCCGACACGGGTCTGGAGGACGGGGGCGCTGTCAAGCTCGCCCCACGCTGGAACAACGTCAAGGCTCCTGCAGTCTACAACACCCAGTATTGGGAGCGCATCATGTGCATCACACTGTCGAGGTGTGGGACGCTGTGTGCTGTGGGTTGCTCCAACGGACATGTCACTGTGTTCGACACCATCACCGCTGATGTGGTGGCGGACTTAGCACACGGCGGTATGGACATATCTTGTACACCGTTCTCAGTCTGTGGGACGTGGTTGGCGACGGGCTCTTGCGACGGGAACATCTGCGTGTGGCTGACATCGACCTGGGAGCAGGTCTGCATCCTTCACCACGACAGGCAACCTGTGTTCAGTGCAGCGTGGACACACTGCGGGCGCCTGGTGTCCGGAGACTCATCAGGCAAAGTGCGTGTGTGGGACTTGAAGGGCACACCGAGTGCCACAGTGCTGGAGGGTCACAGCAAGGCTGTTCTCAGCATTGCTGTGTCGGGCACGAGGATCTTCAGCGGGTCATATGACAACAGAATCAGTGTGTGGGACATCAGCACCCTCACACACACACACACACCCTGGATGAGCACACTGAGTATGTCAGCTGCATCGCCCTGACTCAGGACGAGCAGCACCTGGTGTCGTGCTCTGATGACAGGTCACTCAAGGTGTGGTGCACAACCTCCCTCAGCTGCCTGCGTACTGTGGATCTCGACAGGTTTCCTTTATCGCTTGCTGTGTCACAGACAGGTGATGTTGTTGCCGTAGGTGTAATTTCCGCCACCATGCTGTACCGCCTCAGCACAGGTGAGTGTCTGGGGAAGGTGGGCTCACAGGGTTCTGGTGTTGCCCTCAGCCCCTGCGGGAGGTGGGTCTTCACACCAGCAAACAAAACTTCTGTGACTGTGTGTGCTGTGTCTTCCGATTCACCCTGAGTGCAGTGTCTTCTAACCCTGTTCCCTGCCTTGCGTGTTTGCGGCATTTTGACCCGGGTTTGCTGTTCTTGCCAGTCCTGTTCTGCAAACGACCTTCGCACGGAAAGTGTTGTTCAGGTCAGCCTTCATCCCCCAAGTGGATTTGTCTGTGTGTGTGGCATCATCAACGCAGCTGGAGGCAGCTGTGTGTTTGGATCTGAGATGACAAGGGTGTGGGGGGCACTGCGTCAATCCCTTCCGACGGCATGCACACCCCTCTCCCCTGCAGGAGGCCCCCTCTGCCGCAGAGCAGACACACCACAGTGCTGCCGTGCACACCACACTCTGCGACAGGAGGGCAGTGCTGTTGTGTCAGCAACAGTGTGTGTGTTCACATGTCATGCCTCAGTAGGTGGTTGCATCACACCCCACCTGGCCCTCACCCCACGAAGGGGAGGCGGGTCAACAGTGACATATGCATGCCACACAGGCCACAGCAGGTGGGATGCCTGTTTGAGACACACTGTCTTGGTCCCCCAACCCCACCGTCGCACACTGCACACACCGCCACACTCCCCAGGTGAGCACCGACGGAAAACTTTCGACAAGATGGATGTGACTGTTCGTCATGCCGGGACCGGTGACAGCTGTGTCGTCGGTGTTCCGGAAGACAGGACCGTGGTCGGGCTGAAGGCGGATGCGCTCAACGAGATGTTCCCGGGTTCTATCAACAACGCAGCCCGTGAGGCTGAGAACGTGGCAGCACACATCGAAGGGTGTGAGGAGGAGCTGGACGACGCACAGCGTGTTGCCGACACGGGTCTGGAGGACGGGGGTGCTGTCAAGCTCGTCCCACGCTGGAACAACGTCAAGGCTCCCGCAGTCTACAACACCCAGTCTTGGGAGCGCATCATGTGCATCACACTGTCGAGGTGTGGGACGCTGTGTGCAGTGGGTTGCTCCAACGGACATGTCAGTGTGTTTGACACCATCACCGCTGATGTGGTGGCGGACTTCGCACACGGCGACAGAAAAATATGTTGCACACCCTTCTCAGTCTGTGGGACGTGGTTGGCGACGGGCTCTATTGACGGGACCATCTGCGTGTGGCTGGCATCGACCTGGGAGCAGGTCTGCATCCTTCACAACGGTGTGGAGGTGTGGAGTGCAGCGTGGACACACTGCGGGCGCCTGGTGTCCGGAGACACATCATGCAAAGTGCGTGTGTGGGACTTGAAGGGCACACCGAGCCCCACAGTGCTGGAGGGTCACAACTGGACTCTTCGCGGCCTTGCTGATTACTTCAAAGTGAAAATGCGTCGGCGGGACTTGAAGGGCACACCGAGCGCCACAGTGCTGGAGGGTCACAACAGTAGAGTGCTGGAGGGTCACAGCTTGACTGTTAACAGCATGGCTGTGTCGGGCACGAGGATCTTCAGCGGGTCATATGACAAGACCATCCGTGTGTGGGACATCAGCACCCTCACACACACACACACCCTGGATGGCCACACTGAGTATGTCATGCGCATCGCCCTGACTCAGGACGAGCAGCACCTGGTGTCGTGCTCTAATGACAGGTCACTCAAGGTGTGGTGCACAACCTCCCTCAGCTGCCTGCGTACTGTGGATCTCGACAGGTTTCCTTTATCGCTTGCTGTGTCACAGCCAGGTGATGTTGTTGCCGTAGGTGTAATTTCCGCCACCATGCTGTACCGCCTCAGCACAGGTGAGTGTCTGGGGAAGGTGGGCTCACAGGGTTCTGGTGTTGCCCTCAGCCCCTGCGGGAGGTGGGTCTTCACACCAGCAAACAAAACTTCTGTGACTGTGTGTGCTGTGTCTTCCGATTCACCCTGAGTGCAGTGTCTTCTAACCCTGTTCCCTGCCTTGCGTGTTTGCGGAATTTTGACCCAGGTTTGCTGTTCTTGCCAGTCCTGTTCTGCACACGACCTTCGCACGGAAAGTGTTGTTCAGGTCAGCCTTCACCCCCCAAGTCGGTTTGTCTGTGTGTGTGGCATCATCAACGCAGCTGGAGGCAGCTGTGTGTTTGGATCTGAGATGACAAGGGTGTGGGGGGCACTGCGTCAATCCCTTCCGACGGCATGCACACCCCTCTCCCCTGCAGGAGGCCCCCTCTGCCGCAGACACACCACAGTGCTGCCGTGCACACCACACTCTGCGACAGGAGGGCAGTGCTGTTGTGTCAGCAACAGTGTGTGTGTTCACATGTCATGCCTCAGTAGGTGGTTGCATCACACCCCACCTGGCCCTCACCCCACGAAGGGGAGGCGGGTCAACAGTGACATATGCATGCCACACAGGCCACAGCAGGTGGGATGCCTGTTTGAGACACACTGTCTTGGTCCCCCAACCCCACCGTCGCACACTGCACACACCGCCACACTCCCCAGGTGAGCACTGAAGGAAAAGTTTCGACAAGATGGATGTGACTGTTCGTCATGCTGAGACCGGTGACAGCTGTGTTGTCGGTGTTCCGGAAGGCGGGACCGTGGTCGGGCTGAAGGCGGATGCGCTCAACGAGATGTCACGCGGCTATGTCTGACCCCACGAGAGTGCTGAAATGGGTGTCCGAGAGTCACGCGGCTATGTCCGACCTCACGAGAGTGCTGACATCGGTGTCCGGGAGTCACGCGCTTGTGTCTCAACCTATGAGAGTGTCGCAATGGGTATGTATGAGTCACGCGCTTGTGTCTCACCCTATGAGAGTGTCACAATGGGTATGTATGAGTCACGCGGATGTGTCTCACCCTATGTGTCACAATGGGTTTGTATGAGTCACGCGGATGTGTCGCGTGTGGTCGGAGCGTTGGTATGCACGTTTTTTGCGCTGGGTGTCAGTGGGTGATTGGCTGTGCGACGTGCAGACCTGCTGGATTGGGTGCGGATTCAGGGGAGCCGCGGCGACACCTGGGGTGAGCGGCTGCGGTATGTTTGGGGCGGCATCGCTCTTCGACGCAGTGGTGTGCACCGACGCGCATCGGCGCTGTGTCTCGGCGCTGCCAGAGGCATTTTTGTGTTGGAGGTGCGCGCGATGGCTTCGGCCGCGGTATCACCCGTGGCATGCAGACTCACCGCGAAGCACTCCTTCACTCCCTTCTGCTTGTCCGTGCGCCCTTGTCTCTCCATGCCTGTCCGTTTGGGGTCCAGGTTGCAGACTTCCTTCCGGGATGAAGACAGTCTGCCAATTCCTGTCATTATTCCTGAGTGCCTGTCTTGTGGCAGCCGAGGGTTCTTTGCTCCTGTGTGTGTACATGTGCTTCGTATTCAGCATCCCTTGTTGTGTGAGTTCCAAGCTTGTCCTTCATTCCCTAATCGATTCTGGCAGGATGCGAATGACAGAGCAAGATCGGCTCAGTCATCTGCAGCCTGTGGACCCTGCCCAACCTGCCCCAATCCCCCACCCGAAGCCGTGATCATCTGAACTCCGCATTGCCAGCCACACCCCAGTGGCCACACACACAGACCAATGTGACCCCCAGCATACAGAGAGCAGGTTCCATGGAGGTCTTCTGACAGGGAAGCGGTGACAAGGCCCCATTCGGGCGTGAATTCCATGTGGTGGGCCCTCCTCGCATCCGCTCGTCATGTGGGTGTGATTCCGGAGTCGTGTGTTCGGTTGCATTCCTGTCGGCCACCTCGGCGGCCCGCATTTTCGGGTGAAAACCCCGATTTTGGCAGAGTCGGAGGTGTTCCGGGGGTGGTGGGGCCCCAAAACGGGAGAAAAATGCACCAATATTTTTGCCCAGAAAAAAATTGTGAGAAACGGCTGGAAAAGTCACAGCTTGCCACCCTCTACTTCTAAGCCTGTTCCCTGCCTTGCGGTTTGCGGTATTTTTACCCGGATTTGCTTTGCTTGACACTCATGGATAGCGTCAACCCAGTGTAACCTGATTGACCCTTGGTCGCGTCGACCCAGCGTGCTGTGGCTTCACTCGGGAGAACTACGCTTGCCGTCACTGTGAGTGCCGTGTCTTCCGTTTCACCCTGAGTGCAAGTGTCTCGTGACCTGTTTCCCTGACTTGGGTATTTCCCGCTATTGGTGTTTCGCCTTTCCTCTGCAGCATTGCACTCTCTGATCGGTGCACTGTTTGAGAGGCAAGCTGTGTGCGGTTGCATCTGATATGACAAGAGGGGGCAAGAAGCATTGACGCAGTGCTCTCTCTGCAGACTGCCCCACACCCCCTCCCCTCCCCCCCTCACGAAGCCCCATCCTCTGGCATCCCCACCACGACACACCCCTCCTCCCCAACCACCCCACACCACGCATGCTGGGTCCACTATATGCAGAAGGCCTCTGCCGAAAGATGTCCAAAACACAGGCCACAGCAGGTGGGATGCCTGTTTGAGACACACTGTCTTGGTCCCCCAACCCCACCGTCGCACACTGCACACACCGCCACACTCCCCAGGTGAGCACCGAAGGAAAACTTTCGACAAGATGGATGTGACTGTTCGTCATGCCGGGACCGGTGACAGCTGTGTCGTCGGTGTTCCGGAAGACAGGACCGTGGTCGGGCTGAAGGCGGATGCGCTCAACGAGATGTTCCCGGGTTCTATCAACAACGCAGCCCGTGAGGCTGAGAACGTGGCAGCACACATCGAAGGGTGTGAGGAGGAGCTCGACGACGCACAGCGTGTTGCCGACACGGGTCTGGAGGACGGGGGTGCTGTCAAGCTCGTCCCACGCTGGAACAACGTCAAGGCTCCCGCAGTCTACAACACCCAGTCTTGGGAGCGCATCATGTGCATCACACTGTCGAGGTGTGGGACGCTGTGTGCAGTGGGTTGCTCCAACGGACATGTCAGTGTGTTTGACACCATCACCGCTGATGTGGTGGCGGACTTCACACACGGCGACAGAAAAATATGTTGCACACCCTTCTCAGTCTGTGGGACGTGGTTGGCGACGGGCTCTATTGACGGGACCATCTGCGTGTGGCTGGTATCGACCTGGGAGCAGGTCTGCATCCTTCACAACGGTGTGGAGGTGTGGAGTGCAGCGTGGACACGCTGCGGGCGCCTGGTGTCCGGAGACACATCATGCAAAGTGCGTGTGTGGGACTTGAAGGGCACACCGAGCCCCACAGTGCTGGAGGGTCACAACTGGACTCTTCGCGGCCCCCTGTCGAGTCGGCCGATCGGATCGATAAAGACGAACTAAAAGATATCCATGAGGATGTCGTGTTATGCAGTGTGGATAAGTCGTCCCATGACTTTGGGGCAATTTGCAAACACTACTACAGACATTGGCTCAGGGAACAGGTGAGTGTGTCCACGGGGACTTTTGAGAAAGCAAGCGAGACAGAGAAGGAGATCGTGGAGCGCCTACAGCAGATATGTGATGACCGTCAACTGCAGATAGGCGATTGTTTTCCGTATCTTTACGGGTCATTGAAAATCCACAAACCTGTGGAGAAGGGCCCGACGCTCCGTGGCATAGCAGGCTTGAGTGGGGATAACAGAGATGAGACGCCAGATGAAAAGAAAGCGAGGAAAGAGAAGCAGAAACACGGCAAAACAAAGCAACAGGCTGTAGGAATAGCGACAGGCCTGCACACAGAACTTTCAGGCTTGTTGAAAGTAGTTATTCGCACGTTGAGTGATGCAGACGAGACTAACTACAAAAAAACAGGGATCAAGAAGCTTTTTGTCGTCGAAAGCATAGACGATGTGGCTAAGTATATGAAGCTTAACTACGACACCGTTAAGAAAGCCACACCAACAACAAGAGATTTCACATCAATGTACACGTCCCTGGACCAGGAGGCGGTGATTGAGGGAGTTTGTTGGTGTGTCGAGCAGGCTTTTGAGAATAAAGGCAATAAATACTTGGCGCGTGACGCAAGTGCGAAGCGTCGCAAAAAGAAGCACTTTAAATGGAAGGAGGGAAAAGATGACAAGAAGGTACGGGCATACACTTCGGACGAGGTAAAACAGCTGGTGAGGTTGGCCGTGGAAAACAGTTTTGTGAAAAACGGCGATTATATCCTCCACCAGAAGAAAGGCATCCCGACGGGAGGGAATGCAAGCCCGGACCTTGCAAACCTTTATTGTGCCAGTAAAGAGATGAGATACCTTGACACACTACCTCCGCAGCAACAAAAAAAGTTTGGAGGGTTTTTCCGGTTCATTGATGATGTCTTTACCTTAGGGCCGCACATACCGGATAGTGTGTACGGCATGAGCTCTGAGGACACTACGAGAGGAATTGACAGTTGTGTGTTCTTGGGAGGGTGGTTTAGATGGCAGAGGTATAAAAATGACGACGGGAATGAGAAAACACGGGTGCGCATGTCAGTGTATAATAAGGAAAGTGACTGGGTGCACTATGACCCTATCAAATATACTGGCAGGACAAGCGCAGCGCCGAAAAGCCAAGGAAATGGCATTGTGATATCACAGCTGATACGAACGGCGAGAATCTGCAACAACCTGGAAGATTTCATGGTTGAGGCAGAACTCATCCTACGTCGCCTTTTGATAAGAGGATGGAAACCCTACGAGCTCCGGGGAACATGGCAGAGAACCGTGAGAGAGTTGTTTTGTGTAGCCCCAGCGCAAAGGGAGAAGATCGAACGACTTTTTGACACTGCTACGGACAGGCACTACCGGAAGTGCCCCATGCCAAAACTACGGGCGTACGTCTGGTCCAAACCCAACAGAGGAATGCCTGATAAAGATACGGAGCCGGCAGAGGGTACGGAAAGGGCAGGGAAATCTGAGGACACATCCCACACAGACCCCGCACCGCAAGGGGCGGATGTGAAGCCTACTGGAAGTGCGAACCAACGCAAGAGTGAAAGTGATTCTTTTGTCCCTCTCTTCTCCACCTCCTCCCCTTCCGTACCGATGTCTTCCTCTTCTTCTTCGTCCTCTCCCTCTTCTCCTCCCCTCTCTCCACCCGTCCCCTCACAACAGCCTCCAGTTTTGGGGAAGAGCACGATAAGTATGAAGGTACTGCACAGCGATACGTTGTCGTGGGGTGTTGTCAATGAGGGAAATACTTGCTACCTGGGAGCACTGTACCAGATGCTCGCACACTCGGTACTTCCAGCTACCCTAGGCAGTGCATGCAAGTTTGTTTCAAATGGACTCGGCCTGACCCCCATACTCATGGGATTGTACTCCATGTACACCAGGAGTCGCACAGATCATTCAGTGTCCGTGTTACAAACAGCCATTCACAGAATGTTCCAGACAAGGGAACAGCATTGCGCGGATGAAGCGTATTGTCTGGGGGTTGTACCAACACTGGAAGCAGAATGGAGAATGCTGAATGAACACCTCAGGACGATGGACCAACCGACAGTACAGTCATGGATTCCTGAAGTAAAAACATTCACGAGCATGGCATGCCAAAATTGCAAGAAGGTCACGGGGAGGGAGGAACAGCTGTCCTTACTGTCAGTCCCACTCAACAACCCCCGGAGAACAGGTGTGACGTTGGCCGACAGAATTTGCGAAAGCCTGAGGCCTGAAGAAGTGCCTAATTACGAGTGCGAAATGTGTGCCCCAAACAAACAGCGGGCAACAAAGTCGGTGCAAATCACATCACTCCCGACACACTTGTTTATACGACTTTGGCGCTTCAAAACACTCAGAGTTGGCAACGGTGTCAGGTATGAGCGCAAGACTCAAGCGATCAACATTGACACGGACTTGCTGATGTCGAGTGGTAACAACGGAGGGAAGCCTTCTTTTACAAGGTAC